>CALNXI010000926.1:0-31011 GCA_942486025.1 Porites evermanni | reverse complement strand
CCCCCCCCCCCCCCGGGAAGAATGAAAAAGGATACATTCACAGTCTGACTTTTTTTGCATAATTTTGTTATGTTAAAAAATATAATTTGACGACTGCAAAACTGCAAGCAGAAGCATCTTTTACAGATGTATATGAAGTGGCCAGGTATTCTGAAGTTTAGCCACAGACTCTCCTTTGGGAGATACACAACGTAGAAGACTCAATGTTTCTTGACAGAATACCTGTTTGGACTGGTTACTTTCACAGGACTTCTCACCACTGGAAATGGTTCCGGTATCTTCAGCTGATCCCCGCTCCAAGACACATGCCCAGAACATCTGTACTTGAGAAAATGTCCAAATCCTAGCGCCGCTGCAACCCCACTCGTGCTCGTAATGACGAGTTTTTCATCTTCTTCGTTGGTAAAGTATTCAAACGTATCCAGATCTTGCTGAAATCCAAAGCTGGCATTTACTATTATGGTGAATTTGGAGGCGTAGCTCGGACCAATCAATCTTGTTATGAGGTCTATGACAGCTTGCTCTTGCACGGCTGCCGGAGTTTTTGTCTTGATGTGAGAAAATTGCTTAAATCTAGAGCTGTCAACGTTAACTCCGCTGATAAATGGAATCAAAACAGAACCAATTACAAGCAAAAAGCAGGCGGTTCGAAAAGCCATCTTTTCGCTGTCCCCCATTCAGATGCTGCATCCCCCATCTCATCACGTGAGTTGAGACTGGTCTACAGAGCTTGGCTGCTAAGCCATCTGCGTGGCTGCGAAGTCGCACCACAGCTATTCCGGCCTAAAAGAAAATGTTTAAGAATGTCTTCGCGTGTTTTGAGGAAGCTACAGGGTGACAAGGAACTAGAAATTTTGCATAATGAAGAAGAGGAAGAAGATGAATTGAACTTCACGTCGGCTAAGTCAAAAAAGAAACAGAAAGTCGCAGTTAATCCTTTTGATTTGGTAAGTAAAATACCGGATGCCGGTTCTATAAACTGCACCAGTTGCATGCGCAGACTTTGTTGTGACGTGTATGTTTACAGCGTGTCTGTCTTAGTTAAATGTAGATGATGAACAATCAGCTGAAGATTCTCAGGATGATCAAGAAGAAGAAAATCTGAAGGAAACCGCTGAAAATTGTGTAGCAGAAGAGAAACCAAGTTCAACAGAGCCTGCTGAAAAACAAGGTGCCAAAAAGAAGAGAAAGAAAAAGAAAAAGAAAGGGAAGGGTGAAACTGAAAATGGGAAAGTTACCAATGTGAGTGTGATAATCTTCAGTACAAAGGATGCATTTTTGGGGGAGAATCCGAAAGTGGACTTTTGGATTCAGAAATCCAGATTTGGATTTTCCAAAAAAAATGCACCCAAAATTTAAACTATCAATTTTCCTAATGAATGTGGACATTTCATGTAAATGACATTTTGATTAAATTTCGGTGGGAACACTTCATTCTGAAAGTGTCTGTGTACAGCTATTTCAATTAAGGTTGTCAGATTTTACGGTCTCAAGCCTACACGACAGGACTGCAAGATCATGCATGTGGGTAGATATAAATCCTTAAAAATTTGATCACATTATTATTTCACAGTTGTTACTGCCATGGAATGGGATAAAGGTCACAAACATTTACATTATATTTTTTTAATTTCGTCAGATTATCCATATTGCTTTGCAGTTTCATCCCAAATTAATGCTTTCCATGATCTAACAACATTAATAAAATTAAGAAATAGCTGCGAGACAATATGTATGTTGTGGTTCAATTTTATCCTTGGTTTAAGTTTTATTTTCTTTTGTTTCAAACTCATTATCGTACATTACCATACCCAGAAACAAAAGAAAATAAAATTTAAACCAAGGATAAAATTGAACCACAACATATATATTGTTTTTGAGGGAAATTGTTTCCAGTACCAGATCCATCCCCACTAAGGCAGTAAAAAACAGTGTTGATAAAACATGGCCTTACACTCTTACACTCAATAGAAATGAACAATCCATTTTGTTGAAAGTTGCCATTCTTTTTCTACAGGTGCTTGTTTGAGTTAATTCTTAAATTTCATAATGTGAAGTAAACCTTATTTTTTATATTTAGAATGGAAAGAACAGCACTGATTGTGCCAAAAACAAAGAAGTGAAAAACTCACAGGAAACAGAAAAACAAGTAGAAATGCCTGGTGAGAAAAAATATGTAATTTATAGAAAACATAATTTATAAAAGCTAGGACGTAGTATCTTATCCCACAAAGGGGGCGGGGGACTTCCTATTTTGCGCAAAAGGAAATGTGCCATTTCTTTTGTTATCCTGTTTAGGGCAAGAAACAATTTTCTATGGTCCCTCTTAATAGTGAGGCCCAAATATTTCACCCTACTCAACGTTAGGAACAAGGAATATAATATAAAATAAATAGATGATATAACATGGTCGTGCCGAGATATGAAATTTCTCTTCGAGTGTTGAAAAATATTTCATTCCTTCGCCGTGTCACTCGTGAAATATTTTTTCAACACGAGAAGAGAAATTTCGTATCTCCAAGCGACCATGTAATGTTCTATTTATTATATAAACACCAATGAAATACCAAACCAGTTTACTTAAATACTTTTTTTGGTCTTAAAAGTGCGGTTTATTATGAAGCCATGGCAACAGTGATATTTTCACATGTGAAGATATCAAGTTTTCGCGTGAAAGCTCACTTGGTATTTCATTGGTGTTTATATAATAAAAACAAGTTAATTCTTTTTTCTTTTTTCTTTTTGTAGTCAATAAGCTCCTTCCATCTACATTACACTCTGTTTTAAGATTCCAGTCCAAAAAGACACCCTATTCAAGATACTAAATAGAGAAATTGTAGACACCATTGAAGAGTCAGTTCCCCAAAGACCAGACCCTGTGAATGAGTTTGTCTTCAAAAGGATCAGAGCTTGAAACCCTCAGACTTCCCTTCACTCTTTGAGCCCCAATATCCACATACAAATTCTCAAGACTGATTACCATACATTTCCTTAATGAATTAGTTGGGAGAATTTGTTTGAAGATCAAAGCATTTTCTATGAAGTGATTGCTTTACATATTCTCACATCATTTTCTCTTGATAATGTATTGATATCTTTAGGAGAAAATTGATTTTCATTACTCTTGGGACTTAAGGGGTTAATAAATTGCTTCTCCCTCCCACCTTCAATGTGTCTCATTAGGATACAGAAACGGATGAGTTAAAGTTTTTACCTTTTTTTTTCTCCCTCTGAAACCAGCTCCTGTAGCAACATTTGGACAGAGCACCTCAAGGTCTCTTTATACCAAACCTTTGCTTGGTGTGGAACATAGGTAAGATTTTTTATTTTGTTTGCAATTACGGTATTGAAAGGATGTGCATGCAATAAGGCCCTTAGTGACCATTTAACTTTTGTCAAATTCTCCTTTTGCTTTACAACAACATAATTTAAGGTAATAGATCCTATTAGATTGTTTGAAAATTATTAAAATGAAATATGTGTCTGTGGTAATTCTTCTATATTGCATTTTTTTATTGCGGGTATAAATTTTTCACATTACTGTATAAAGAATTTTCTTCATTTTGATGTTTGGAATATAAACCATATTCACTCAAATAAGCACCTTCCCCGATCAAGCACCACCCCCAATTAAGCCCATGGCCCCGATACAAGCTTGATTCTATGCTACCCTCAAATAAGTGTTGCCCTCATATAAGTGCCAAATTTGAGGCGTGAAAATTTTTAAGTGCCACAATGCTTATTCATGTAATTACGGTATAAGATGTTATGAAATTATTGATATTTGTTTCAACCAGGCACTTGAATGCAGAGAATGAGATGAAAAAGAGATTTGGATCTCATGTTGTTCGTGCAGAAAACAGGTTTGTTTATTACTGAAAGGGTAGTTTTGTTTTGGATTGCTTTGTTTTATTATATTATTTTACCGCTAGTGATACATATTTTTATTTTAATCTAAGATGCTTCAGATGTTTCCATTCCCTTTCTTCCTTGAACAACATTAATTTTATTACATAAATTCTGGATATGCTTCTTGTAGGCACAGACGAGCACATCATCGAGTTTACCATCACTCCTCAAGGTTTGTTTCTTCACATTCATTGAATGAACTTAGCAATGTGTAGGTATAAATATAAGGAATAGCAAGTATTTGTCTTTGAAAAGTGCAAAACTGAGAGTCTTTAAAACTTTTTAAAAATTACTTTGAACCAAAAAAGCTGAGACTTTGATACATAAAAAACTTGTTAAAACATAGCTGTTAACAAAACCTGGATCAGGCCAGATGAGATTATAACACAAACACCTACCACCCTTTTCTAATGTTCATAATAGTCTCACTTTGAAGTTGCTGAAATTTCAGTCACTGTCAACAACAGTTCAATTCAGGACCATTTTAGACTGCACTAGATGATTACTTTCACTTTCTTTTGTCAACGTGACACTTGTATATTTTTATATCCACAGACTAGTGACACCTAAACCAACATGGCCTCGTATGGGAGCAACAGGTCAGTTTTTAATCTTCTGAGTAACATGTGGGGTTAAATGTTGAAATGTCACAAACAAATTTCTCCAATATCTGGGCAATTCTGATAGAGAGGCAAAATAGGCCGGTTGGTAAGTTAAATTTCTTGATGGTTAATCTGTACCAATCCTGTTGCTGGTCAAGGTAATTTTACACCACACTTTTCATACATTGCAGACTTCTGTTTTCCCAGTGTTGTACTTTTAGTAGTCATCCATTATTAATTACATATCTTTACACGACAAAACAATTTCTTGGTTGTTGTCTCATCCATGAGAAAAAAATTACAAGCTGTGTGATGACAGTTTCATGTACCATATATGGTCTCAGAAGGGTTATGAACTCTGATCTGTGGAGCCAATCAGATTGCAGAAAAATCCAGTAACCATAGTCCAATTATTTTAAATAAAGCTGTTATTTATTCAATTCGCTTGTAATGGTTTGCTTTGTAGGGATAAGTATGAATATTAGCGATAGCAAACATGGGTAAGTTTTTATAAAATAATGTAATGTACTGAACCTTCATTAAATGTGAACGTAAAATTCTAATCCACGAATATGCTACAAAACTTATCAATCCCGAAAATTCCCCCCTTCCACATGAAATTCGTACTTTGGTGCAGGACTGCAAAGCTTGGAAGCACATAGAGGTCGACTGTGGCACCACAGGGAACCCCCATGAGCTCCTCAGCAGAGGAGAGAGATTGACATTTTTGTGTACTACCGTTCATACAGACTCCCACATATAACTGGTGACCCTGTGAGCAAACCCTCCTTTCAGGTTCTTCTTGACTGAAGAGGAGACAAGGAGGTTCTGCCTGAATAGTGTCAAGCCTTTGAAGTTACCGCAGCCTGAAATTCTGGACTAGTCAGTCTTGTTTTTTCTCGTCGAACTGTTTTTTTGAGTGCAAGCATCTGTTTATTTATAAACCATTGGTTATAACTGAGCCCACTGTACCAAGCCCATGACTATTAGGCCTGGGTTTGAAACTGTATCCTCGCAACATGTAGTGCATGCTCAACAAAGATCTTACTCGATTCATAAAGAATCTTTTTCAAAAAAGCCACATTTGAGCAAGTGAAAGGAATTAGGATCTGCGGGCAGGGTGGTAACTGGAAAAGTAGAGAAAAAAATATTGGTGTAATTTACCAACTGTCCCAGCCCCTTTTGTTTAAAAATAATTTTAATTTACTGGTTAATAAAAATCTTCAGGGTCAATGTGCTAACTTTTTTCCTTCAAATAAAGTCAAGTACATGTAGATGACCAACAACAAGGACAAAATAATTCCAGGCAAATAAGCAGAAAATTAGGGAGAGAAGTGAAACAAACAAGGTCCTTATTCTGGTGTTTCTTTTTCCCTTTACCCTTTAAGCCCTAACAATGATCAGTATCAAATTTCTCCTTGTAATATCACTGCTTCATAAAACACAGTGGTCATGAGAATTAAGGACATGATCACACAACATGAATCTAATATTGATACTTCAACAAATTCTCCCCACTACTTCTATTGGAAACATGCATGGATAACAATTGAGAATTTGAATTTTGATGTTAGGGTTTAAAGGGTTAATAGAGTTCATTATTTTGATTCATGCACACTTGTCGAAAAGGAAATCAAAATTTATACACCAAACATCTTTGTTGTAATAATATTGATTTTCCCCATTTTATCAGCTTAACTGTTGTTGTTGCTTTTCGGTATATCTTCGCTGTATGTAAACGTTTCTCTTAAAGTACAGTTGCATGTACTTGAATTTAAACATGCTCCTTCTTACAATCGCCTTTCCTGCCTTTTCTTTTTACACTTATCTAGGTACACCTATTTTGAATTTGAGCATTCTCCTTCCTACCAAGAAGTCCAGTTTCTGTTTCTTGATGCTGTGGAATCTCTAAACCCCAACAACATATCCGTGAGTGATGAAATCCTCAGTCAGTTCTTTCTTTCAGTGCTTTTGTAACTTTACTAAATGATTGGAATTAGATGGAAGCTACAACCCTGGTCAAAATATCTTGGGACATTTGAGAAAATTAAGCACAAAGATTCACTATTGTGAATGAACTCATATTCTACCTCTTATAAGAACTTGGGAGTGTTGTTATGGGGGTTATTTCTGCTCCCCTTTCCCCTTAAAAATGTTGACTGTCAACACTGCACCAGGGGGAGAGGGTAGGGAAAATGCATCATTTTGTTGAGCTATGGTGTTTGTGTTCCAAGAGTTTTGACCAGGGTTGTTGGTTGTTATACTTGACATTCGACATGCATCTTCTCTACTTTTGGGGTCATAATCAGCGTATTATGTCAAATGCATCCTTTGTATAACCAGGCGGTGATTCATCTGAAAGATGGAAAATGTTGAGCTTATTGAATGAATGAATAAGATTATGTTGTATTAATTTTGTTATCCCACAGATGCGAAACAAAGAAAACATTCAGGTCCTCTACAGCAATGTTTGGACCACGACTGAAAATCCTTGCACTCCCAAAAACAATCCCTTTTTTTGAACTTTTAAAAAAGTTGGTAGGTGTAGGCTGATTCAATTAATCAATCAGTCAATCAATTTATTGGTGTAATAGCATGGGATAGGGTGCCCCGAGTATCCGAGCCAGAGGCTCATGTATAAAACACATGACAAAAATAATTAATAATAATACAATACATGAAAATAATAATAATTAAGCAGGTTACAAATATGAAAGACAATAATAAAAATTTCTATATCCCAGAATGTATAAAATTATGTGAGAAGTACTCAAGTAACACCCTTTTGCATCCCACTTACTTAATCAAAAACTATGAAAATCTCACTGGTAGAATACATTATTGATTATAATATTAGATAAGCTAAAAACCGTAAGAATACAATAATTACAAATTAGTAACTGGTCTATGTTGTTGTTCTCTCACAGTGATGGTTATTGTTGTGATGATATTTTGTTGCAGGCTATCTTACACACTCATCCTTACCATGTGGATTCCTTGCTGCAACTCAGTGAAATCTGTAAAATGGGTGAGGATTTCCAAATGGCTGCAGAACTTATTGGTGGGTTTACATTTATATAATACTGTTTTGCCTTCACCTCTTCTGTGGTAATGCAATCAACCTCTGTTAAGTGACTTCCTATTCAGTCAGGGTTTTTGGTAGCATTTGGAGGTACCGGATACAGAAGTTCAGCTGGCAGACTTGCGCTGTTCATGCCACAGGCACAAAGTTTGAACTTCTAGGTGGATTGGGGGGCATGTTCCCCTGGGAAATTTTTAAAATTGTACTCTCTAAAATGCAATTTCCTGCATTCCCTGGACTGGAATTGGTTAACGGGGAAAGTCTTTTACGGCATCAAAAATTGCTCACAAAAAATTAAATATTTGACTCAACAATAATAATTATAATAGATCATTATGGGTTTGCAGTTGTTTATTTTTTAGTTGATTCCAAAACAATTTCCAAATCGGAAGGCGTGTACAAATCCCCAGTGACAGATGGTTTACAGATAGTAATAAAAATGTCCAGTTCAGTTGTTGCATTGACTCATCAAAATGTTAAATCAAACAAGAAATGATTTTCACACTTAAAAAATACTTATTTTATGCTCAAACTACTAAACGTTACATGTCAAACAACCAGACATTGTGTCCAGCATCCGGTCTGAAACGAAACCCCTGTTCAGTGACCTCTCTCTATTTAGGGGCCAGGTACAAAAGTCCCTCTGGGCTAAAATTGTCAGTAAATCACTGTAAACAGCGTCTCTATAAAGCAGCCAACTTTTTGAAGCAGCCACTCGTCTCTTTTCCAAGGGTCCCTGCTTTCAGTGTGGACACTCAAAGTGGGACACAGGGAAGAAGATTGCCCACTCACAACGTTTTCTGCCAACAAAAGATTCTCAAGTTTTTTGCAAACAGACCAATAAAAATAAAGATTAAACTGTGCAAATGATGTGAACTTTAAACCATTTGAACTTACTTGACCTCTCAGGAAACGGCCCTCAAATTTATTAATGTTGTTGGTCCATTTGCAAAACAACTTGGGATTCTTTTGTTTTCAGAAAACGTTGAGATTGGACAGTCTTTTTTCAAGTGTCCAGGTTTGAGTGTCTGCACCGCAATAGAGTTTGAACTTCAATAATACTTACCCTGTATATTTATATATCCAGGCGTTTCTTTAAGGTAGTACTCAATAAAACTCAAAGGTAACAGCAACTTTTTTCATTGCCAAGAACCGTATAATAAAGATGAAGTAAACATCAGGTTTGGCATTGTGAGCGTACCTTATTGTCTCCTGATTTATATTATATTATAATTTTTTTATTTCAGAAAGAGCCCTGTATTGTCTTGAAAGAAGTTTTCACACTGTGTTTAGTCTTACACAGGACTACACAAGACTTGACTACAGGAAGGCAGAAAACAGGTGACATATTAAATAACCTTTTTGTTTTAATAATTAGATAAAGGAAGTAAATAAGTGTAGGTTAGTTTCAAATAATCAAAATCCATACCCAGTACTTGGCTCCAGAGCTGATGGAAGGAAAAGAAATAAAATGAAGATTTTATTCATCCTTAAAACTCAATTCCATTTTTTAGTTCTATGTAAGCCCATTATAATGACGACAAGTTTCTAGTACCTTGCCACTATTATTTAGGCTTCAAATGTAAAAATTACTGAAATATAATGTTAGACAATACTGCAGTGCTAAAACCTGTTCATCTTTCTTTAATTATTTGCCACCAGCAAGATCTCATGTATCAAGTTTTTTTTTAGGTCCTTCTTTATTGCTCTGTTTCGTCAAATCATCTTTGTTGGGCAAAAAGGTAATAATTACCTTATTAAAGCGCTTTGTTACCGTGAAGTCTGCCTTGTCATGCCTTACAAGTTGACGTCATTCTTTTTTCTCATTTTAGGCTGCTACAGAACATCTTTGGAGTTGTGCAAGCTTCTGCTGAGGTGAAAGTTTTTTACAAAGTGAAAATACTAGGCCAACTGCTATTTTAACAAATGAATTACACATTTCTTGTAATAAAAAACTGAAAGTGTGTAATGCCAGCAGTCTTCATCTTTCTGAGTGTTGTATACTTAAATGTTTCATTTGAGGTCTCAACTCCGTTTATTTAATGCTTTAGGTCCCATGACTGACCAATATCAATTTTCTCCTAACAACATCAGCAGATCATCAAGAGTAAAGGTCATGAGAATTACTAAATTGATTACCAAAAGGAGAATGCTTTGATATTAAACCAAATTCTCTCAACTATTCTTAAAAGAAATGTATGGAGATAAGTCTGGAGAATTTGTATGTGGATCTTGGTGCATAAAGGGTTAAACCTCTGGAAATACCAAAGTGTACATGTAACTCTACTTGTTCCTTAAAAACAAATTTTAGAGTTGCAATGATGCTGCCATTTCTCAGAAGTTCCAATTACCCTCATTGATGTTGTTGGTTTCTTGAAATCTCATAAATCTAACATACCACTTAACTTTTGTGGGGCTTGGTCTGTAAAAACACTTAAAAGTTTACACTCTCTTTCTAGATCTTAATGTTGCAACTGTTAGTTTAATGTGGTTACCTTTTTTTTCTTTCAGCCTGGAACCAGAAGAAGACCCCCTTGGAGTTTTACTTATGATTGATTTTTATGCCTTAAGATCTGAGCAGTTTAGTTTCCTCATCAGACTCTTTGAAGAGTGGGAGGTATAAATTATTGGTGTAATTTACCAACTGTCCCAGCCCCTTTTGTTTAAAAATAATTTTAATTTACTGGTTAATAAAAATCTTCAGGGTCAATGTGCTAACTTTTTTCCTTCAAATAAAGTCAAGTACATGTAGATGACCAACAACAAGGACAAAATAATTCCAGGCAAATAAGCAGAAAATTAGGGAGAGAAGTGAAACAAACAAGGTCCTTATTCTGGTGTTTCTTTTTCCCTTTACCCTTTAAGCCCTAACAATGATCAGTATCAAATTTCTCCTTGTAATATCACTGCTTCATAAAACACAGTGGTCATGAGAATTAAGGACATGATCACACAACATGAATCTAATATTGATACTTCAACAAATTCTCCCCACTACTTCTATTGGAAACATGCATGGATAACAATTGAGAATTTGAATTTTGATGTTAGGGTTTAAAGGGTTAATAGAGTTCATTATTTTGATTCATGCACACTTGTCGAAAAGGAAATCAAAATTTATACACCAAACATCTTTGTTGTAATAATATTGATTTTCCCCATTTTATCAGCTTAACTGTTGTTGTTGCTTTTCGGTATATCTTCGCTGTATGTAAACGTTTCTCTTAAAGTACAGTTGCATGTACTTGAATTTAAACATGCTCCTTCTTACAATCGCCTTTCCTGCCTTTTCTTTTTACACTTATCTAGGTACACCTATTTTGAATTTGAGCATTCTCCTTCCTACCAAGAAGTCCAGTTTCTGTTTCTTGATGCTGTGGAATCTCTAAACCCCAACAACATATCCGTGAGTGATGAAATCCTCAGTCAGTTCTTTCTTTCAGTGCTTTTGTAACTTTACTAAATGATTGGAATTAGATGGAAGCTACAACCCTGGTCAAAATATCTTGGGACATTTGAGAAAATTAAGCACAAAGATTCACTATTGTGAATGAACTCATATTCTACCTCTTATAAGAACTTGGGAGTGTTGTTATGGGGGTTATTTCTGCTCCCCTTTCCCCTTAAAAATGTTGACTGTCAACACTGCACCAGGGGGAGAGGGTAGGGAAAATGCATCATTTTGTTGAGCTATGGTGTTTGTGTTCCAAGAGTTTTGACCAGGGTTGTTGGTTGTTATACTTGACATTCGACATGCATCTTCTCTACTTTTGGGGTCATAATCAGCGTATTATGTCAAATGCATCCTTTGTATAACCAGGCGGTGATTCATCTGAAAGATGGAAAATGTTGAGCTTATTGAATGAATGAATAAGATTATGTTGTATTAATTTTGTTATCCCACAGATGCGAAACAAAGAAAACATTCAGGTCCTCTACAGCAATGTTTGGACCACGACTGAAAATCCTTGCACTCCCAAAAACAATCCCTTTTTTTGAACTTTTAAAAAAGTTGGTAGGTGTAGGCTGATTCAATTAATCAATCAGTCAATCAATTTATTGGTGTAATAGCATGGGATAGGGTGCCCCGAGTATCCGAGCCAGAGGCTCATGTATAAAACACATGACAAAAATAATTAATAATAATACAATACATGAAAATAATAATAATTAAGCAGGTTACAAATATGAAAGACAATAATAAAAATTTCTATATCCCAGAATGTATAAAATTATGTGAGAAGTACTCAAGTAACACCCTTTTGCATCCCACTTACTTAATCAAAAACTATGAAAATCTCACTGGTAGAATACATTATTGATTATAATATTAGATAAGCTAAAAACCGTAAGAATACAATAATTACAAATTAGTAACTGGTCTATGTTGTTCTTCTCTCACAGTGATGGTTATTGTTGTGATGATATTTTGTTGCAGGATATCTTACACACTCATCCTTACCATGTGGATTCCTTGCTGCAACTCAGTGAAATCTGTAAAATGGGTGAGGATTTCCAAATGGCTGCAGAACTTATTGGTGGGTTTACATTTATATAATAATGTTTTGCCTTCACCTCTTCTGTGGTAATGCAATCAACCTCTGTTAAGTGACTTCCTATTCAGTCAGGGTTTTTGGTAGCATTTGGAGGTACCGGATACAGAAGTTCAGCTGGCAGACTTGCGCTGTTCATGCCACAGGCACGAAGTTTGAACTTCTAGGTGGATTGGGGGGCATGTTCCCCTGGGAACTTTTTAAAATTGTACTCTCTAAAATGCAATTTCCTGCATTCCCTGGACTGGAATTGGTTAACGGGGAAAGTCTTTTACGGCATCAAAAATTGCTCACAAAAAATTAAATATTTGACTGAACAATAATAATTATAATAGATCATTATGGGTTTGCAGTTGTTTATTTTTTAGTTGATTCCAAAACAATTTCCAAATCGGAAGGCGTGTACAAATCCCCAGTGACAGATGGTTTACAGATAGTAATAAAAATGTCCAGTTCAGTTGTTGCATTGACTCATCAAAATGTTAAATCAAACAAGAAATGATTTTCACACTTAAAAAATACTTATTTTATGCTCAAACTACTAAACGTTACATGTCAAACAACCAGACATTGTGTCCAGCATCCGGTCTGAAACAAAACCCCTGTTCAGTGACCTCTCTCTATTTAGGGGCCAGGTACAAAAGTCCCTCTGGGCTAAAATTGTCAGTAAATCACTGTAAACAGCGTCTCTATAAAGCAACCAACTTTTTGAAGCAGCCACTCGTCTCTTTTCCAAGGGTCCCTGCTTTCAGTGTGGACACTCAAAGTGGGACACAGGGAAGAAGATTGCCCGCTCACAACGTTTTCTGACAACAAAAGATTCTCAAGTTTTTTGCAAACAGACCAATAAAAATAAAGATTAAACTGTGCAACTGATGTGAACCATTTGAACTTACTTGACCTCTCAGGAAACGGCCCTCAAATTTATTAATGTTGTTGGTCCATTTGCAAAACAACTTGGGATTCTTTTGTTTTCAGAAAACGTTGAGATTGGACAGTCTTTTTTCAACTGTCCAGATTTGAGTGTCTGCATGGCAATAGAGTTTGAACTTCAATAATACTTACCCTGTATATTTATATACCCAGGAGTTTCTTTAAGGTAGTACTCAATAAAACTCAAAGGTAACAGCAACTTTTTTCATTGCCAAGAACCGTATAATAAAGATGAAGTAAACATCAGGTTTGGCATTGTGAGCGTACCTTATTGTCTCCTGATTTATATTATATTATTATTTTTTTATTTCAGAAAGAGCCCTGTATTGTCTTGAAAGAAGTTTTCACACTGTGTTTAGTCTTACACAGGACTACACAAGACTTGACTACAGGAAGGCAGAAAACAGGTGACATATTAAATAACCTTTTTGTTTTAATAATTAGATAAAGGAAGTAAATAAGTGTAGGTTAGTTTCAAATAATCAAAATCCATACCCAGTACTTGGCTCCAAAGCTGATGGAAGGAAAAGAAATGAAATGAAGATTTTATTCATCCTTGAAAGCCAATTCCATTTTTTGTTTCTATGTAAGCCCATTATAATGACAACAATTTTCTAGTACCTTGCCACTATTATTCAGGCTTCAAATGTACAAATTACTGAAATGTAATTTTAGACAATACTGCAGTGCTAAAACCTGTTCATCTTTCTTTAATAATTTGCCACCAGCAAGATCTCATGTATCAAGTTTTTTTTTTAGGTCCTTCTTTATTGCTCTGTTTCGTCAAATCATCTTTGTTGGGCAAAAAGGTAATTAAAGCACTTTGTTACCATAAAGTCTGCCTTGTCATGCCTTACAAGTTGACGTCATTCTTTTTTTCTCATTTTAGGCTGCTACAGAACATCTTTGGAGTTGTGCAAGCTTCTGCTGAGGTGAAAGTGTTTTACAAAGTGAAAATACTAGGCCAACTGCTATTTTAACAAATGAATTACACATTTCTTGTAATAAAAAACTGAAAGTGTGTAATGCCAGCAGTCTTCATCTTTCTGAGTGTTGTATACTTAAATGTTTCATTTGAGGTCTCAACTCCGTTTATTTAATGCTTTAGGTCCCATGACTGACCAATATCAATTTTCTCCTAACAACATCAGCAGATCATCAAGAGTAAAGGTCATGAGAATTACTAAATTGATTACCAAAAGGAGAATGCTTTGATATTAAACCAAATTCTCTCAACTATTCTTAAAAGAAATGTATGGAGATAAGTCTGGAGAATTTGTATGTGGATCTTGGTGCATAAAGGGTTAAACCTCTGGAAATACCAAAGTGTACATGTAACTCTACTTGTTCCTTAAAAACAAATTTTAGAGTTGCAATGATGCTGCCATTTCTCAGAAGTTCCAATTACCCTCATTGATGTTGTTGGTTTCTTGAAATCTCATAAATCTAACATACCACTTAACTTTTGTGGGGCTTGGTCTGTAAAAACACTTAAAAGTTTACACTCTCTTTCTAGATCTTAATGTTGCAACTGTTAGTTTAATGTGGTTACCTTTTTTTTCTTTCAGCCTGGAACCAGAAGAAGACCCCCTTGGAGTTTTACTTATGATTGATTTTTATGCCTTAAGATCTGAGCAGTTTAGTTTCCTCATCAGACTCTTTGAAGAGTGGGAGGTATAAATATCTGACTTTGTTCAACAGTCCTTGTTTATTCTCTTTTAAATACAGCAAAGTAACTTAATTATAGAATTTCTTTTCTTGCTTTTAGTCTCACAGAAACTTGTCTCAGCTTCCAAATTTTGCCTTCTCTGTGGCTCTTGCTTACTTCCATGCCAGCAAACAAACTACTGAAACACAAAAAGCAGATGAAATGGTAAGTTCCTTGCGGTTATAGTGTTTTTCATTGTGCACATGTAATAGTTTTTGTTTTTATTATTAGTTTTGCGCAGAATCACTTCCACACTCCTAGACTTTCTAAAAGTCCTTTTTTGTTGTGAGTAATTCTACCAATCTCCAAGTAAAACATTTCCAAACCACTGTTATCTTCTCTTGAGCCTTGCCCCTTTCCATATAAATTTTAGCAGTTGGCTGCCATCCAGGTCATTCTAACAATGATCTTGAAGATGGTCAATGGTCCTCTCTGCCGTTCTCAGAATTTAACCTTCCTATCTTTTTCCCCTGTGCTTAACTGCATTGGATCCAGGACAACTCGCCGCCAAATCCTTAGAAAATTAGCCCCCAATTTCTCAACGATTAGCCCTTAGTTATTAGAAAACAAAAAGGAAAAGGAGGAAGAAAAACTCGGGGGCAGGAGCTAATCTACTTGAAATTGGGGGCTCATAGTCTGGGGCGTGACACCCGGGGGCCGAGTTGTCTGATGTCGTAGGCTTACACTAGATTACAAAGGTGCTCACGCTTACGTATATTATCTTTTATTCACATTGCAGCTTCAGACAGCTTTAATTATGTTTCCATCGGTAAGTGGTAGCACTTTTCGTGACATATTGTCTAAACCATTAAACTAACTACCGGAATAATCCAGTCTCAAGTTTTCTTCAAAAACCAGGCCAATCATCCATGTTTTTTTTTCTTTTTATTCGAATACGGTATTACGGTATTTTTTTTAATCCAATACTGAATACCGATTCCCCACTTTATGATCCAGAGACTTTTTAAGGGGAATGGGTACAAGATTTCGGCGCAACGATCTCTGGGATCGTTTTGGTGGCCAAATGTTACTTGTGATTGGTCAATGGTTGCCTTGATTACAATCGACCAATCATAACTAATGCTTTCCCACCCAAGCCTTCCCAGAAATCACTGTACTCAAAGCTTGTACCCATTCTCCCTTCAGCTTCTAAAGTGGGGAATAAAAATTCCAACCTGGTAAAGTACCAGCTGAATAATAGAATGATAGAAGGTTTGTTAGTTTGTACTAACAATGCGTTGAATTTTGTAGGTTTTATCTTCCCTTATGGACAAATGCAATGTTGCGTTGGATTCCTCGCTAATCAATCATCAATTCTTTTCTCCCGCGTCATTCAACAGGTAGAGTAAATCGCCCAAATTTTCTAATTTTAATATTCCACAAAAAATATTCCGCGAAAAAAACATCCAACTTGTTTTGCAACATTGTAGCAAAACGAGTTAAAAAGCTATGTTACCCATTTCATCACCCACGAATCAAACCTCTCTTGCAGCAAATCAGGTTGTTGCAGGTTACGTGAATTCTCGAATTACGCGGGAGTCACGCCATACGCGTAGACTGCGAGCAGTCTCTCTTTTTCATCAGATCTTGTAAGGGGAGTGCACTCGCGCGCGAGTGGCGAAGCCGCGAGACGCGCGAAACGAGGGCGGCAGCCTCTCCCATCTCCCGCTATCAGTCCCGGGCGTGGCCATGTGCGTGTCTCGCGTTTTGCTCGACGGACGACAGAAAAAATAGAGACTGTTCGTAGTCTACCACATACGGGATTTACGTCACTGGCTACAAAACAAGTTTTCCTAGGGCCGGTAAAACCCGAAACATGTGCAGATTTTGTTGCACTAAGTAGAACTACCCTCTACTTTCTGCAAACTGCAACAACCTGATTTGTTGCAAGACAGCTCTGATTCGTGGGAGGTAAAACGCGCAACATCGCTATTCAACTCGTTTTGCAGAAATTTTGCAAAACAAGGTGCACGATTTTGTAGCCTCCCACGCAGACGTTCTCAGGGGTTCGTCACGCGTTCCTGGCCTATTTACCGTACCTTCACTAGTTTTTAATGTTGTTGTTGTTGTTGTTTGTTTTTTTCATGTTGACCTATAGTGACCCTCTTGCTCTAAAGCAACTGGAAGGTTTGTACATTGGTAGAACTTACCATGTTTGGAAGGAACCAGAGGTGAGAGACAATGACAAAAATTGCTTGAACGTCTTTGTCAAAAAATAAGTCACTTTTTCAATTTTAACTTGCTCTATAATTTTCCCAAGACTTTTTAGTTTGTAAAATTCGTAAACGCCAGACGTATTTTTTAAAATATAAATTTTCGCTATCAGCTTTTTTCAGAAGTATATTGCCTTGAACGGGTAACAACTTGCTTTTTATCTATTATCACAGAAAAACGCAGAGTGTAAATCTAAACCTCTACGAAGCTTAGGTTTACTTTGTATTGCTTTTTGCATGTCTTGACTGTGACTCGTCTAGTTGAATTTAGTTTTGAGTAAAACTTTCGTACTAACAGTTTAGTGGAAGTTGATAATCAAGTTTTGGTATTTTTCACACGACTTCAGCCCTGATCACTACTGGTCAATCAAGCACCTACTAACAAATAATTTTGTCCTGTTTCATTTCAGGTTATTGATTGGCTTGCGGTGAATGTCAGAGTAGTTTTAGAAAGAGTCCAGGCCCAGGATCCTTTGGTGCAAGAATGTAAACAAAAGTAAGTGCAGCTTTTTAGAGCGGTTTTCATTTGAGTGTCGAAAAGTAATTGGTTTTGCACTTTCTACACGATGCGATTGGCTTAAAAGATTCGCGCCACCTTTTCATCCAATCAGAAGTATGTTCAACAGTCCTTGTTTATTCTCTTTTAAATACAGCAAAGTAACTTAATTATAGAATTTCTTTTCTTGCTTTTAGTCTCACAGAAACTTGTCTCAGCTTCCAAATTTTGCCTTCTCTGTGGCTCTTGCCTACTTCCATGCCAGCAAACAAACTACTGAAACACAAAAAGCAGATGAAATGGTAAGTTCCTTTCGGTTATAGTGTATTTCAATGTGCACATGTAATAGTTTTTGTTTTTATTATTAGTTTTGAACAGAATCACTTCCACACTCCTAGACTTTCTAAAAGTCCTTTTTTGTTGTGAGTAATTCTACTAAGCTCCAAGTAAAACATTTCCAAACCACTGTTATCTTCTCTTGAGCCTTGCCCATTTCCCATATAAATTTTAGCAGTTTGCTGCCATCCAGGTCATTCTAACAATGGTCCTGATGATAGTCGATGGTCCTCTCTGCCATTCTCAGAATGTGCTTAACTACATTGGATCCAGGACAACTCGCCGCCCGGACAATTCACCCTGTACAATTGGCTACCAAATCCTTTGAAAATTAGCCCCCAATTTCTCAACGATTAGCCCTCAGTTATTAGAAAGCAAAAAGTAAAAGGAGGAAGAAAAACTCGGGGGCAAAGGGCTAATCATCTTGAAATTGGGGGTTAATAGTCCGGGGCGTGATGCCCAGGGGCCGAGTTGTCTGATGTCGTAGGCTTACACTAGATTACAAAGGTGCTCACGCTTACTTTATGTTATCTTTTATTCACATTGCAGCTTCAGACAGCTTTAATTATGTTTCCATCGGTAAGTGGTAGCAATTTCTTAGGAAATATTGTCTAAACCGTTAAATTAACTACCAGAACAATCCAGTCACCAGTTTTCTTTAAAAAGCAGGCTAAACGGTCATGTTTTTTTTTTCTTTTCATTCGAATACGATGTTTTTTAAACGAAATGTAGTCGAAATTCAAACCGTGAAAACTGCCACCACATTGAGTGAACACTCTTATTCTTCGGCCATTTCAACTTCGGTAAAAATAAAACACAAACTGCGGTAACAAACATGATGAAACAACGCATGTTGCAAACAACTAAGATTTCAAAGATTTGACGTTTCGTATGTAACAACATACATCTTCAGAAGTGACGGTTAAAAAGATTACAGTAAAATTTAAACATCTCGAAAAAGACTGGAACCTGATAAACAGGTAAAAGCGATAACTAATGACAACAAATTTTGATGACAGACTCAATCATGTTGAAGTCTGCACCAGCTAAATAATGGAATGATAGAAGGTTTGTTGGTTTGTACTAACAGTGCGTTGAACTTTGTAGGTTTTATCTTCCCTTATGGACAAATGCAATGTTGTGTTGGATTCCTCGCTAATCAATCATCAATTCTTTTCTCCCGCGTCATTCAACAGGTAGAGTAAATCGCCCAAATTTTCTAATTTTAATATTCCACAAAACATATTCCGCGAAAAAAACATCGAACTTGTTTTGCAACATTGTTGCAAAACGAGTTAAAAACCTATGTTGCTCATTTCATCACCCACGAATCAAACCTCTCTTGCAACAAATCAGGTTGTTGCAGGGTGCGTGAATGCTAGAATTACGCGGGAGTCACGCCATACGCGTACACTGCGAGCAGTCTCTCTTTTTCTTCAGATCTTGTAAGGGTAGTGCACTCGCGCGCGAGCGGCGAAGCCGCGAGACGCGCGAAACGAGGGCGGCAGCCTCTCCCATCTTGCGCCATCAGTCACGCGCGTGGCCATGTGCGTATCTCGTGTTTTGCTCGACGGACGACAGAAAAAAGAGAGACTGCTCGTAGTCTACCACACACGGGATTTACGTCACTGGCTGCAAAACAAGTTTCCCTAAGGCCGATAAAACGCGAAACATGTGCAGATTTTGTTGCACTAAGTAGAACTACCCTCTACTTTCTGTAACCTGCAACAACCTAATTTGGTGCAAGACAGCTCTGATTCTTGGGAGATAAAACGCGCAACATCGCTATTCAACTCGTTTTGTAGAAATTTTGCAAAACAAGGTGCACGATTTTGTAGCTTCCCACGCAGTCGTTCTTAGGGGTTCGTCACGTGTTCCTGGCCTATTTACCGTACCTTCACTAGATTTTAATGTTGTTGTTGTTGTTGTTTGTTTTTTTTCATGTTGACCTATAGTGACCCTCTTGCTCTAAAGCAACTGGAAGGTTTGTACATTGGTAGAACTTACCATGTTTGGAAGGAACCAGAGGTGAGAGACAATGACAATAATTGCTTGAACGCCTTTGTCAAAAAATAAGTCACTTTTTCAATTTTAACGTGCTCTATAATTTTCCCAAGACTTGTTAGTTCGTAAAATTCGCAAACGCCAGACGTATTTTTTAAAATTTTCGCTATCAGCTTTTTTTCAGAAGTATATTACCTTGAACGGGTAACAACTGGCTTTTTATGTATTATCACAGTAAAACGCAGAGTGTAAATCTAAACCTCTACGAAGCTAAGGTTTACTTTGTATTGCTTTCAGTTGCATGTCTTGACTGTGACTGTAGTTTAATTTAGTTTTGAGTAAAACTTTCGTACTAACAGTTTAGTGGAAATTGATAATCAAGTTTCGGTATTTTTCAAACGACTTCAGCCCCGATCACCACTGCTCAATCAAGCACCTTCTAACAAATAATTTTGTCCTGTTTCATTTTAGGTTATTGATTGGCTTGCGGTGAATGTCAGAGTAGTTTTAGAAAGAGTCCAGGCCCAGGATCCTTTGGTGCAAGAATGTAAACAAAAGTAAGTGCAGCTTTTTAGTTTCTTGTACTTGTGTAAACCTTTAACACTAACTTGAACCATCAACCTGCAGAGGATAACACTATTCATATTAGCTATAAGGGTATGTGTTGTTGTAAGAAGCATGTGCGTCGTTTACCCAGGCTGAGAAAACAGCCTGCATTTGGCGACGCCATCACTGGTTTCCCCGCAAAATGACGTCCAAGGAACGAGCGCAGAAATTCCAGACTGATGACGCGTCACTAACCAGGTCTGGGTAGTGTCTCTGATTGGTCGTACCGCGAGGGAAATTTGCTCTAACCAATCAGAAGTACTTCTCATATCTGAGCAGTGACACGTGACTAGTATGGAATTTCTGCGCTTGTTTCTCAGACGTCATTTCGCGGCGATACCAGTGGTGGTAACCATTACTTACTGTATTGACTTGGTCCATAGCTCACATCATCCCCGTAAAGGGTATAGTTCTCAACCCTTCAAGTCTCTGTCAGGAAATAAAATCAGGTTATTTTTGTGTAAAATAGGGTATTATTAACGCGGAAACTCATCAGGGAGTGATAAAATCATATTCAAACTGTAGATAAGAAATATCGTACACATTTAGTGCACATACGTATCAACATTTGTTGTCGCTAAAACTGCCTTCAAACTACTTTTTTTCTCTAAATTCTGCAAATTAGGCAAACAGTAAAAAAGTTAAAACGGGATAAAACTCTGATGGAAATGTGGTGGTGAATTTTAAGCCTAGTGAATACATGAGAAAGATGTTCGATTCAGTCAGTGACTCAGGCGGCTCGGAAGAAAAAAATCCAGATACTTCCAACAGGAGTCGAACCTTTGACCTTCTGGCCTCGGTTGTTCAAAGGCTGGATAGCGCTATCTACCAGGACCCGGGTGTTCAAACGTTGGATAGCGCTATCCACCGGATGAATCACTATCCAGTGGATAAGTATTGGGGAACTAATTGCGTTATCCACTGAACAGATTTTTATCCGGTGAATAGCGCTATCCAACGTTTGAACAAACAGGGCCAGATAAATCTCTGTCCAGTGGTTAGTGCAATTAGTTTCCCCAACGCTTGAACAACCGGGGCCATGGTTACTAGTCTCCATATACTGTTCATCTGGAGAGCAAAGGTCACTAAACTACAATCATGGACAAAAGTCTTTGGACAATTTTGCGTTTCTGGGGCGTTTTCCAATTCACACAGGTCCAACCCCTCCCCTCACCCCACAAACAATGTTGGACGCGTGCATCCAGAATTTTTTCCGAGTTTCAACTTTGTATAGGGTGGGGAGAGGGAGAAGTGCAAGAAAATTTCGAAAAGGATGCACTGTTTTAAGAGGGAACCGAGAAATGACAGAAAAATATGAATATAGCAGTACAGTCCCAAGGACTTTTGTCCAGGATTGTAGGTTCGTTCAACCTACCCTATTTTGTGGTTGATTCTATTCATCTCTGTTTCTAGGCGACAAGTACGTTACAGGGGAACACCGAGAAATGTTTACCGGCACATTTTGATGTCAGGTGAGTGTGCTTGTTGGAATTAAAAAGCGATTATTTGTCTCAGTAATCAAATGGTTCCATTAATTTATTTTGCAAAAATTAACTCGAACTATTTTTTTTTTTCAAAGACTAACAAATTTCTATTGCGCACCACGTGACATATTCGATGAGGGATATCAAGTCGGAAAAAGGATATCGACTGATATCGGACATCTGATTATGTGCCACATGATATGCTTGTTAAGGGATACCCTGTAATACCCGAAATGTGTTCACTTTTCAACCCCATATAACCGTAACGAAATAAAATGGCGTGTAACACTGTCAAGGGTTACAGGTCGTTTCGATACAAGTTGATCCAGTCGACGTGTAAATAGTTTCACGTCCTTGGCGTGGTTGTAGTTGTACTTCTTGAGTTCGCACTGAAACGACTTGCATCGAAACGACCGGTTTCCTCGTCAAGTTGCTGTGTGGTCAGTTGTATAGTTGATAACCTTCTGTCAGCGTGTTAAACTCCTTAGCTGGAGTAGGATTCTCTCCCCGTCTCGCTATATTTATACAATTAACAATTTCAACACTCTGAAGATGAATTTCGTTCAGGTTGTCGAAAACTCAGTGATTGCCAACAACAACAGGTCAACGTCATTTTCGACAGACTGCTAAAAGCCTTTTTCTTTTGTTGTAGATATTAAGGACGCCACAGCTTCTCTTCCCATGGTAAGTTATGTCACGTTGCTTTGTTTTGCTTTTGAGTGCCTTCAGGCCTTGCTGCTGTTCGTTCATACGTACAGTTTGGTGGCCAGTTTTCTTACAAACAAGTGTCACACTTTGGATTGTCAGTTGTGTATTTTTATAGCCAAGTTCTAAAATTACGAAGTCCAGGGGTCGATTTAATTAAACTTTTACAAGTGTAATTTACAAGTGTAGCTATTATTGTAGGGACTAAAAACAAAAGCTATAATTGTAAATTACACTTGTGAAAGTTTTATTAAATTGAACCCAGGTTGTATGAATTTTGACTGTTGACGATTTCTCCTCTTTAGAATTTTAAACCTTCTCTGAACTTAAGTCTTAAAAGAAAGGCTTTGTTCTAATTGGCCACTTCAGAAACGAGATGGGAACTGGAGCCGAAATGCGTCCCGCAAGTGTTTCTGGGATCGTTACTGGGCATGCGCCAGTCGCCGATCAGCCATTGGCCAATTTTTTTCCCTGTCCCTAGGGACAGTCCCAGAGGTCTTTGCGAAAGTTAACTCGTTCATACGTACAGTTTGGTGGCTCAAAAACGAGATGGGAACTGGACATGAAATGCGTCCTGTAATTGTTTCTGGGATCGTTACTGAGCATGCACAGGTCGCCGGTCAGCTATTGGTCAATTTTTTTCGCTGTCCCTAGTGACAGTCCCAGAGGTCTTTGCGAAACTTAACTCGTCCCAGATTCCCTCTCGCTTCTAAAGTGGCAAATGGCTCCGGTTACTTCGCCATTAGGCTTTTCTGCTTTCTGTTGATCCAAAACCAGGTCGTGCCATAGATCTTGCTTACTATTGGAAGACAAGTTAGCTCTTATTCTGAAATAACTGCAAACAGAGCAAATGTGTTGTCCAACTTTGCTCCCAGGTTCCTTTCTCCTCCTCTTTCAAGAAAGGAGCCTGGGAACTAGGTTGTTTAATTGTCATGGTAACTTGCCCTGTGTCTGGCCATAGTTAATAAAGTGGAATGATTATGAAGCCCGTTAGAGTCCTTTGTTATATGTTTTTGTAAGCTGTTTTGGACCTGACCGTGTACAACGTTCAATGTCATTTTAATAAGTCGCAATTTCTGAACAAAACAACAAAGGATCGTGCACGGTCAAGGAGCGTCCATCATAAACTACAGCTCCATTGTTTTCGTCTTTGATGTTTGCCGGCTTTTATAACCAGTAGTCCTCTACTAACTATGGTCTGGGCTTATCATCGTGGTAACTCGGCCCTGCTTTCAAATACCAATCGAACACCCCTATCCGACTGAAGCGAAAGTTTTATATTATCTGTATTTCAGGACTTGGCGAATGTTCCTCTTTTGTCGTATGACCCTCTGCCACCTCGCGAGTCGTTTGCAGGGTATATGCGACCACGAAGGTAAGAGGAAGATTTGGATATTTTCATTTCGCCCATGAATGAGTGTCAGGCGGATTTAGCAAAGTCAACGCAACTTTTATTAAGGACTTAAACGTCTTAGCACGAGTCTATGTAAATTGCTTGTTACGGGTTATTGGCTACAACTTCGTTCCCATGGTTCTCCCTTACTCAGCCCTGTCTCTCGCTCCGTGAGCCGATTAGGAGAGGACCCTGGGAACGAAGATGTATAGGCTTACGATGAACTTGCTGAAAGCGATTTCCGGTGTTCTGTTTGCCGTTCTGCCATTGGTCAATTGGTCAATTGGTCAAGTCGGTTTTTAGATCTGTCCGCGCCGTCGTCGTCTTTTCTAAGTCCGCCTTTTCCCATCTTAAAAAGCGCGAGATTTAACGATTTTTTTAAAACTGTTCTTTCAGAAACCTACCTCGTGAAGAAGAACACGGCGGCGCTTTGTCTATGTTTTTCCGTTCGCTTCTCCCTTCTTTTTACTCCCAGACTGCCGACGGACAACGCGAACGTTTAGAAATGAGGCTTGAACAGCCCGTGGAAGGAGCAGAGGGAGGGCCCAGGCCTTTACGAGATACAGAGTTCGCGCGGGGCGTGGAAAATCTAATGGTTGCTATGAGAGAACTGCTTAATACTCTAAGTTATCGCGGACAGCCCGAGGGTGAACAGGGGGATGATGCTGGAGAAAATGAAGAGGAATGGGAAGAAGGACAAGAAAATCACTAACATCGTTTGTCAGTTTATCTGACTTTGCAGTGGGATTTCTGTGCCTTTCTTAAGGCCAGTGCCAGCCGATTTCTTCCCAACGCGCAACACTGTACTTGAGAGAAATTGGTAACCAGTGAACTATCTCACCGTCGTCTCTTCTTAAGAAAGAGCAGGGGTACAATCAAACCCACCTTCAAACTCCCAGTTGTCACGGACGGGAATCTTACTCTCGAAGAAGAAAATTGGCCTTAAAGAACGCTGTTAGAGACGCTTAGTTACAGCCTCGTTCCCAGTCGTCCTCGGCGTTTGCAAATTTGACGTCACCTGTATCGCGTC
Organism: Porites evermanni; assembly: GCA_942486025.1. Lineage (NCBI taxonomy): Eukaryota > Metazoa > Cnidaria > Anthozoa > Scleractinia > Poritidae > Porites > Porites evermanni. Next base: position 5,957 of record CALNXI010000926.1, on the reverse strand, counting down.
CGGTTCCAAGGCCCAAACCCCCCACCCCCCTCCCCCGCTCACTTGAATAGCGCGAAAAGGCCTGGAGAGGAGACTGGTTTAGTTACTGTAGTTTTCAATAAGTTAGGGAAATGGAAGAGCTGTTCACTCCACACACAAAGCTCGTTTGAGAAAATTACCTCGTTTTAACTTTGTAAAAATTACGAAATTGTCCGTTATTGAAAGAAAGGTTCACAATCAGAATGATTCTAATCAATATAAGGCGAGTGTTAGGGTACATTATGGTAACAAGCTTTTTGGTGTGGCTCGCTCGTTTACACCTCTGCGCTGATGCTCGCATAATAATCAGGTTCGCTGCTCTATTGTAAATTATAGGTCACTGAGATACTTCCATTTTAAAGGATCTTTCCCTGATCCTCGAGTAGCCTTCATTGATGAATTAAAAATTTTGTTATTACTTAACATGTTATTAAGAGCGAATTATGAAGTTCTTGTGCTCGAAAATCTCCACATTATCAGAAACAACTTTCGACTTGGGCAAATGCACAGAGGATTGTTTCGCCTGTTCTAGACAGTCAATGGATAGCCAAGTAAACTACGGAATAACTACTACATAGATTTGCCGCGCGTGGGTTGCCCCTGGCGGCAGACAATATTTAAAAGAGTGAAAAGACAGGAAAGCGCTTTTCTAAAACCTGTTCAAGCCTGCCTGAACGAGAACTTTTAAAGAGAAGTAAATGCCCAAAACAGAAAACGCACTTGACAATACCAGGACTATAACGTCAGCATAAATCTGCAATCTACTGAGTTCGAGGTACTTTACCTTTAAATGCACCAATCAGGGAATCCAAAACCCGGTAAAGATCATCAGAAAAGATCCCATAAGAGCTTCTATGAGCGCGAAGTGTGGTAGCAATATAGCTATCGCCAGTGTGATGACTACCAACGAAACCCGAGTTATAATATTACGTATGGTATTGGAAATATCAGAGGTTATTTCTGAAAAAAAACAGTCGATTCGTCGAGAGATTCACATACAGGTCTCAAGCAAAGTATGATTGAGAGTAAGCTGCTAATAACGAGACTTATAGAAGCGGTTATGTTTAGCGGTCCAACAGGAAAATTGTTAACAATGGCTTCATCTGTCTTGGATTCAAAAGTCAAAAATCCAAAGACTGCAATAATCACTTTAATAAAATCTGTATAAATTTGGGAATTCACGCACAGTTGATAATAGAGAGTAACCATTTGTTCGTGGACTTTTCTGTCTACATCTATTAATTGCGAAAACTATTTTTGACAAAGGTCTACTTTTTAAGTACTTACTTGGTAAGTGAGAAACTGACCAGTGTAGTTGCAGCAAGCGTCTTCGTAGACTACAATCAATGAGGGAGAGGGTGGTTCATTTTATAGCATAATTAAATCATGCTGCGGACTACAGAGAAGTCATAGCGTATGCTAATTATTCGCATTTCACGTTCTGCGAACAAACTGAAAAGAACCGGTATACTTGAAAGAAAGAAATGGATGACTGCAACTCAGAACCTCAAACGGCTTTGTTTCCTTGAACTTAAGAATGCCTATTTTGAACAAATCGAACATTCTTGTTTGTGTATATAAGAGTGTTGTTTATCCGGCCCAGGCTGAATTTTCTTACCTTTCTTTCGATTTTAGGATGAAAATATCCTTGAAAATATTCTTAACAATAAATAATAGCTTAAGGCGTTTCCGCTTTAGAATGTATTGGTCTGTCAATTACCAGTGTTCTTGCCGTTTAGTGAAGGGAATAATTTTGTGCGGTTAAGCTAAGAACATAAATTGTATTGTATTTATAGATTTTCAAACACAAAATTGATTCCTTTTCAGACTCTCAGCCTCTGCTTTCTTCTTAAAATACTTAAAATTTCCCAAATTTGTACAAGAATTTTTACCAAGGAAACTATTAGCCCATGCCATGGCTATAAATAAATCGCCATCGTTCAAGAAAATTTTTTAATATTCTCTAGCTGCTTTGATCTGTGGACTGTAAAATTATTCACATCCTCGTATCCTTTGTAATACTTGATACTTGTTAAATTTTCTTTTTTTTCGCTGTAAAAACCTTTTACCATGCGTAAAATAAGAAGAATTTCCGGCAATGTTCGGAGAGAGGCTGGCCAACACGAAGAGCTATCTGGTATAATATGAACGCCTATATGTGACTCTTCACATTGGAGATCGGCGCGCCGGCCGGCTGCGGCAGCTTCGCTTCGTTACGGAAACCCGCCTATGTGTGAACAGTAGCCCTATACTGTATGGGTTTCGTGGTGTGAACATATCCTTAACTTATAGCAGGTTATCAACCGGATCAAACAAACAGACACTGACAAACCGCACTTCAGTAAAGCCTCGTGATGGACTGAATGATACAGCGTTGCTCGTTTATTAGTGTTTTGACCTCTTTTTTCCATGGAGATAAAAAAAGTTGCAACTGACGCTCGGGAATGAAATAAGAAAGAAATTCTCAATGGCAATATTTCAAAACACTAAGATCTTTTTTCACTTTCATGTTTATTACAGTGAAGAGTAACTGCAATGGGAATGTTAATTACCGTTATTCGTTATTTGTCATATTTAATAGTCGTGAATTGTACGAAGGACCCAACCTTACGGCTCCTCTAAAAGGAATTGTGCTTGTGTCCAGTTTTCTTTCGAACCTAGATTACATTAACGCGTTCTTCTTTTTCTGGATAACTTTTTAAAAAAAACTGAAAAATCGTCAGTTGAACAGGAAGCGCACCGACAGCCAAAATCATGCATCCTTCGAAATTCGTCGGTTCGTGACTCTAGCAGCTTCTTTTGATCTTTGGACTCGATCCCTTGGTGCAATTTATTTTTGAGAACTAGGCATAACTATTCATCATTTTGGGCCTTTTCTTTGAGTCAGTGAAGGGTATTCAGTGAAGGATGATTAATTTTCGGTGAATTTGGGTGTTTTTAAAAGAAAAAACCGCGAAGGATTCAATTCGTAAAGAGCAAATATGGAAAACCAAGAGAGAATTTGAGAAAACTCAGACCCACCAAAAAAATCTGACTAGAAAACTCAGACAAACACCTTTAAGCGGTGTTTACCCTCACCGCTCACAATTTTAATTAGCTGGAAGTATTGCTTTTGTTACACAGCCTGGGATAATTAGGTAACTGGGCCCCCAACTATGCCAAATGCACCCGGCATGACTCTATCGCTCCATGTAAGAGAATCCAAGACAGTCTTGGATTCTGGATCCAGGTATGGGATTCCGGACTCATTGAGCTGCATTCAGGATTCCAAAGCCCAGCAATCCGGATACCATATTCAAAAATTTCACTGATTCCAAAATCCAGATTCCCTCACATGGGGTCAGTTTTAGGTCTTTTAAGGTCACTGAGGGCCTCTCTGAGGCATTCAACCCCCAAAATGTACACGCTAATCTGGTACCCAGATCTCCCACGCATTTCCTTTTTCAGAACTGCAACACAACACAACGTCTGATTATGCAAAAAACAATGGAGAATTAGCGAATCACTTCACTCAGTGAATTAAAAACAATATAACACAAGAACTCCAGAATAGCCTTCAAAAGAAGTAATAAAAGTTGTTGTATTGTATCATACGTGTGGTTTTGCAGATATCTTGCTATGCTTTATGGGAACGATTTGTATCGCGTGACCTAGATATTTGACACTCCCAGAAAATGTAAGGCCCAGCTAGACTCCAACCAAGGGGCTTTCTTGGGATTACAAAATAACTATTGGTGCTTTGACCTCCAAGTGAGTTAGTAGTTAACAGTTAGGGTTAGGAGTGGTCTCGGGTTGAGGTTTTTCGCTTCAAAAAGTCACGTGACAAGTATTTTCATCCACATTGCAACACTTTACGGTGACTAGCTATACGCTGCTGCTTATGTTGAATTAAGAATATTTCGCTCTTAGTCTTTAATTTCAAAATTCGCCACCCCACTTACTTCGTGTTTTGCGCCTTGGCCTAACATGAAGCTCTGCGGGGCTTATAACAACTAGCCTCCCTATCTAAGTCCTTATCTTTTGCTTCGGTTGACACAAAACTTTCCAATATTACTCTTACTCTTAATTATCGTTAGTTTGCAGAGGTTGCAATATCTTAATGTCAACTTACGGGCAAAAGCAATTTAGATTAACCCTTTAAAGCCTAACACCGTATAAAACCTTTCACCGCATATATGCGTAAAAAATACTGTATATGCGTTACCTATTTGCTTCTTGTCTTACTTTAGTTATAACCTTTTGAACATTTATTCACAACATTAAATGGTAGATTCTGTAATTATGAAAGTAAACAAAGTAACTGCAACTCGCAATTTCCACTTTATATCGCCGTTCGTTTGGCAGCAAAGTCCAAAAAGCCAGTTTTTTGGCTGAAAATCATCCCCAAAAATTACACTTTTCGTCGTTGATTTCTTAGGCAGAAAATTGATTTCAAAATCAAAAGCCTGCATTTATACAACGCCATAACTTGGTAGCTAGTATCTTGGTATCTAAATATTGTTATCATCATATTGTGCAATTCAACTTGTTTAGTCCTTGTGCTCGAAAATCTGTCACTCTTTCGGAAACAACTTTCGATAGGCAATGCACACTGAGGCGCTTAAAAAGGTTGGGTTTAGCTTGTGCTGAACTGTGAATGGATAGCCAAGTAAACTACTAACTAATAACCTTTTATTGATAACAAAACCAACTATTAAAACCTTTTACCATTGATTTCGCTGAAGAAGAAAAAATACATATCTATATATATATTCAGTCAAAGCACTATTTACAAGTCATTTCATTTCAATAGCTCCTGTTCATTTCGATTTAAAAAAAATTCATTTTAATTAAAAACAATTCATTTCGGTTAAAAATGAAAACAAATATTAAAAAGATCCTAAAATACTAATTTGCCCACGCCACCATCACCCTCTCAAATCAGCGGACACACGCTTGGCTAGCGTTTAAGCAGCAGTCATCAATGAAATCCCCTTGTGGAACTTTGTGGAAGGGTGTCCTGGAACCTCTTACGCATGTGTGTACCGACCTTAAGATCTCAAAAGAAAGCAGTGTTCTAATCCAAGTAATAGTAATGTGATAAGGTTCCTCATTCTTTTCTGAGAACTTTTTGGCTATAGGCGTTTGAGAAAGCAGTTGCAGTCGGCTCCCATCCCACCGTTGGTTCCAAAAACTAGGGGAGTGAAAGATCCCATTTCACCGTCCAGTACCCTCTGTTGGTACTTCCGCTGTTTCTCCTCCTCCTGCTCCTTGAAGATTGTGGATGTTGTTTTTCCCTGGTTACACTTGGAGTTAACAAGTGTTACTCTGACATCAAACAATGCTGGAACTCCACGAGACCAAAAGCCCCCTGCCTTGAAGTCCTGCCTTGCCTCCGGGCTTGTTACAGCGCTTCTAAGGTTGAATCGCTCCTCATTGAGAGGTTGTAGTTGGGGTTCGAGTTCGACGTCGGTGCAAACCTTACCATAAGTGAGGTAAGTAGGTTGCGAACACCATCGTGTCTCTGCGCCACGAACCCTCTCTTTTTGCATAACAGGGCGTGACAGCCGGTATACTTCTCACTACAAACACACTTGGGTAGGCCTTTCCCGATTGCGATTGTAAAATCCTAAAAAAAGTGCTGACAAAAATGGCTAAAAAGTGCTCAAAAAGTGCTCAAAATCTCAAAATAGTGCTCAAAAAGTGCTAAAAGTTGTGAACAGTTACCTCTAAGCTTTTCGTAAATATGTCGATTTTTACTGAAGTAATTAACAATCTATTTTGTGTAGTGTTATTCGACAGGTTGTTACGAAAGGTTGATAGAATATTGAACAATAATATTTTTAAAAAACTAAAGCCGGTTACGAATTGTAAATAAATTCAGCAGTACTAGTGCAAAGCCTAGACATCAGATGATTTAGAAATTTGAGATGACACACGCATGATACATCAGCCAATCA
>CALNXI010000925.1:118790-154627 GCA_942486025.1 Porites evermanni | reverse complement strand
ACATTGTGTACCAGTGTACCAATGGGAAGATGCTGTAATGGATAAGCATCCCCTGGTCTGAGCCTGGCAATTGACTCTGGCTTGCCTCTTGATGCTGTCACTACATCTCCAACTTTCAACTCATGTGGGGCTAAGATAATCTTCATCTTGTCACTGCCATTCCCTGCAACTAAGGCAATCCGACCGGAACGGCATGGATCATAACCTATATGCAAGACTTTATCTTTCACTGTCCTCGGTTCTTCACTCTTTTTAATCTCAGGAGCCCTTACAAAGTCCACAATGCGATACGTCTGTGAATGACCCCCACCACGGTGACGGATGACGATTCGTCCAGTGTCATTTCGCCCTGATCGTCCACGATGCCTCCGAACAGTTCCATCCTTTAGAGAACTTGGAACAGGGATGTTTCCAATGCTGCGAGGTACCCTTACGAACGAGTAGTGTGTTCGACCTTCTGATATCGAGCTGGTTGAGAGAGCACGGAGATATGTGACTGCTAAAGGTAAAACGCTTTTCTCTGAGGCAGGTGCAACATGTTGAAAGACACTCAGTCTGCTAAGGTTTACAGCAAAGCGATTCCACATGTTGGCCCTGATGGTGAGGAGTATCTGCTGTGGCTTGCAGTTCACATCAGCTGCTGCAAAACAAAAAAAATAATGAACATTACTTCATTGAATTCTATCTGTTTTAAGCACAATACAGTGACAGGAGAATGTGGCGGAAAATTCCCAGAAAGTCAGCTTAGATACCATAAATGATAGACGCCCTCCCTTAAATAAATGCCTGTTGTCTAATAAATGTCTCTCCTAAGATGTTAGGTAGGTAGGTAGGTAGGTAGGTAGGTAGGTAGGTAGGTAGGTAGGTAGGTAGGTAGGTAGGTAGGTAGGTAAGGCCTAGGCCAAATGTTGAACTTTTCATGAGACAGACCAAAATCTAATTTGGGTCGACCCATATTAAGTTAAGATCGTCTGTTGGGGCGGTCGTCGAACTTACAACTCGTCGAACCAATTAACTGAATCAGGCACAAAAGCAATTTTAATAAATTTTCTCCCGAATGAGACTAAACATACATTATGAAACAAATTTTTTATTTATAAGTTTAGTTTGCCAAATGTGAAGGTTGGCGTTTGTGCCAAAGAAAATCTTCAGACATTCTATCTGTCAGAAGCAGACGGATAGAATGTGTTGGACGATCCAAACTCATTCAGAAGATCTTAACCGAGCCACATGTCAAACTTTTCATGAACTTAACTAAGTTTGGTTCATCACATGAAAAGTTTGACGTCTCGCATTAAGGGATGTCAGTTGCCGCATCTCCAGAGGCAATCTGTTCCATAACACACTTCCATGAGCCATAAGTGGGGATTGTGATACACCACCAATCACTAACATCCACGGTGGTACAAATAGTTGTACTCAGTAAATCAATACTATCACCTAATGAAGACCCGCAGTAAGTGGTTGAAACATCATGATCAGTATCGAAGTGACAACCATGAGATAAACGATAAACAAAACCCTTTATACGTATAATGATATCCGGTCACCTTGCCACCAACGAAAAATCGCCACCAAGATTTTTTAATCTTAATACTTGTCAAAAGGACAAGTCTCTAAAAAGAATTCTTTCACTTTAAATTTACAATGAAATTTAAGTTGGCAAGGTTCAAGTGACAAAATTAACCAACTTACAAAAGAAAGGCTGTTGGATTTTAAACAAATTGCACCTTTCAAGCGATGCAAACAAGCCACCTTAAGGTATTAAGAAATCGCAATTATTCACAAAAATAAAACTAAAGACGAGAAGTTCCAAGCAAGGTGTCAGTTAAAATCGATAAACATATTTTTGGGCCTGAGGAAGAAGTAACGACCCCAGGTAAGTAAACAGTGTCAATAAAAATTGTTGCAGAGTTATTAAGTGGTGCATATAGGCTTCTTGGTAGCGATTTCGATGATAGCAAGATGACTGTAAACCCAGATAATACGCTTCTTGCATAAAGTGATGTATAAGTTGTAGTTGAATTTTATCCTTGATTTAAATTTTATTTTCCTTTGTTTTGGGGTATAGTAATGTATGATAATGAGTTTGAAAAAAAAGGAAATAATTTAAATCAAGGATAAATTGAACCACAACATACACGTGTAACTTTCTGGTTCACCTGCACGTGAACCTTCGATGTACGAGATTTGGATGCAGGTTTGATACAAATACAGATTTTATGGAGTACTAAACAGTTACAAGCTAATTAATTTTAACCAAAATCCCAAACTGCCCTACATCCAACAAACATGGCGCTAAGATGCTGTAATGGATAAGCATCCCCTGGTCTGAGCCTGGCAATTGACTCTGGCTTGCCTCTTGATGCTGTCACTACATCTCCAACTTTCAACTCATGTGGGGCTAAGATAATCTTCATCTTGTCACTGCTATTCCCCGCAACTAAGGCAATCCGACCGGAACGGCATGGGTCATAACCTATATGCAAAACTTTATCCTTTACTGTCCTCGGTTCTTCACTCTTTTTAATCTCAGGAGCCCTCACAAAGTCCACAATGCGATACGTCTGTGAATGACCCCCACCACGGTGACGGATGACGATTCGTCCAGTGTCATTTCGCCCTGATCGTCCACGATGCCTCCGTACAGTTCCATCCTTTAGAGAACTTGGAATAGGGATGTTTCCAATGCTGCGAGGTACCCTTACGAACGAGTAGTGTGTTCGACCTTCTGATATCGAGCTGGTTGAGAGAGCACGGAGATACGTGGCTGTTAAAGGTAAAACGCTTTTCTCTGAGGCAGGTGCAACATGTTGAAAAGCACTCAGTCTGCTAAGGTTTACAGCAAAGCGTTTCCACATGTTGGCCCTGATGGTGAGGAGTATCTGCTGTGGCTTGCAGCTCACATCAGCTGCTGCAAAACAAAAAATTAATGAACATTACTTCATTGAATTATATCTGTTTTAATCACAATACAGTGAGACGAGAATGTGGTGGAAAATTCTCAGAAAGTCAGCTTAGGTACCGTAAAGGATAGACGCCCTCTCTTAAATAAACACCTGTTGTATAATAAATGCTTCTCCCAAGGTGTTAGGTAGGTAGGTAGGTAGGTAAGGCCTAGGCCAAATGTTGAACTTTTCATGAGACAGACCAAAATCTAATGCGGGTCAACCTATATTAAGTTAAGTCGGACGTCGAACTTAGGACACGTCGAACCAATCAACTGAATCAGACCAAGGAGACTAAATATACATTATGAAACAAATTTTTAATTTATTAGTTTAGTTTGCCGCATGTGAAGATCAGCGTTTGTCCCGGAGACGATCTTCAGACGTTCTATCTGTCTGAAGCAGACGGATTGAATGTGTTGGACATCCAAACTCACTCAAAGGAACTCAACTGAGCCAGATGTTAAACTTTTCATGAACTTAACTCACTAATTTTGGTTCGTCTCATGAAAAGTTTGACGTCTAGCCTAGGCCTTACTTTATTTGTACACAGTATTTCCTTCTCAATCTGGTACATTTAAATTCAAGTATAGAAAACTAACAACCCAACTAAACTAGAATGTAAGATAAAAACTAAAATAAAAAATAAAAAACCTGCTTTACAAGGAGGCAATGTGTAAAGATTACATAGTGCAAATTAAGTAATTTCACAATCGAAATTAAGGTTTTTAATTTTCCTTTGAAAAATACTAAGTGATGTCAGTTGCCACACCTCAAGAGGCAAGATCACCTCCACGAAATATATATCTTAATACTTATCTGAAGGACAAGTCTCTAAAAAGAATTATTTCACTTTAAATTCACAATGAAAATGTGAGGAGGAAACGTTCAACTGACAATATTAACCAACTTTCATAAGAAAGGCTGTTGGATTTTAAACAAATCGCACCTCTTAAGCAATGCAAATAAGCTGTATTAATAATGGTAATTGAACTGAGTGGAGTGCAATTTGGTCTGAAATCATACGCGTGATTTCAAAATCGAACGAGCGTGCAGCGCGAGTTCGATTTGAAATCACAAGTATAATTTCAGACCAAAATTGCACGATACGAAGTTCAATTACCACTTTATTACATCCATTTTGAAATCGCAGAATTTAGTCAGTACTAACATTTTATTGATCGATTAACCGGTTGGTTAAAAAGCCGAAACAAAAAGGCTTTTACATCTCATTTTGTATTCGAAACAGAAATGATGCGATATAGAACAAAAATGGTGCGATTTAAAACAGAAATGATGCGATTTAGAACATGAATGACGCGATTTGGAACAGATGCGATTTAGAGCAAAAGATGGTGCGATTTAGGAATAAATCACACTGCTGAGAGCCAATCAGATTGCACAGATAGCCAGTGATTTCAAAGTGGATGTAATAAAGGTATTAAAAAGTGACAATTATTCACAAACAAAAAAAAAACTAAAGATGAGAAGTTTGAGGTAAGGTGTGAATTAAAAACAATAAACTTATATTTGGGCTTGAGGAGGAAGTAACAATACCAGGTAAGTAAACAGTGTCAATTGTTGCAAAGTTATTATGTTATGTGGTGGCGAGTAGACTTCTTGGTAGTAATTTCATTGGTGGCGAGATAATACGCTTCTTGCACAAAGTGATTTATAGGTTTTAGTTGAATTTTATCCTTGGTTCAAATTTTATTTTCCTTTGTTTTGGGGTATAGTAATGTATGATAATGAGTTTGAAAAAAAAGGAAAATAATTTAAATCAAGGATAAAATTGAACCACAACATACACATGCAACTTTCTGGTTGACCTGCATGTGAACCTTCGATGTACGAGATTTGGATGCAGGTTTGATACAAATACAGATTTTATGGAGTACTAAACAGTTACAAGCTAATTAATTTTAACCAAAATCCCAAACTGCCCTACATCCAACAAACATGGCGCACAAAACGTGAAAAGATAACTACATATCTATGAGGAAAAAATAGCGCCAAATGTCCAGGACGTTCCAGCTGTAGATTGGTGGGGATTACTACATGAAGATAGAACAGTATTGCCTTTGTGTTGTCGTTAGAAAGCATAAAAATGGACTCACCGCTTCAAGACACGTCTTCTGACCTTTTTCGATGGCGTTGGGTAAGTAATTCTTACATGAAGTATCCATTCTGCCTTACTTGTAATCCGCTGACAGTACGACCTGTCCTTACGGAAATGCCCGTATGTTCTGGTGAGGTCGCTATCTTGGAGAATCGATTAAAGTGGTGTTATTCAAAAACAAAGATCGTTTTTACGTTCTGGAAACGTCCTCTGTAGAAAAAAGGTCCTAAGGTTAGTAGAGATCATAGTCGACTGTTTGCATACCTAATATGGTTAATGTCTTGATTTTCTAAGGTTGTGCATTGAAGCTAAGGTAACCTCAGCTTACATAACTTGCAAATTTAATATTGATATTTGTATGTTTGTGGATCAGTCTGGATTGTTTTGGAATTTTGTAGGTTTTGCACAATGTGGAGGGTGACTTTGTCAAAGGCGGCTCGAGTTCAGTCCCTTAAGGGCTTAGCACCTTCTTTTCAAGTTGCAGGTGAGACTAACACATGCTGCTCAGCCATGAAATTAAAAGAAGCTGATCATGTTAGCTAATAAAATGAGCAGGGCCTTGATATTTTGCCGTCATGTTATCCTCATGGATCTCCTTATTAGACTGACTGGGCTGTTAGAGTTTCATAATGTCCCTGTCAGAAATAGAAGATTGGAAATGTCTACTAGCTATACCACACAAGGAATGAATAGACATGCGCACAATTATTGATTTGGGAAACCTGTCGTTTCATACCTAAGTCAATAGCAACCGGGCAAGTTGCCTGAAAGTCATCTTGACTAAATGACTTTCAGGCAACGTGACCGTAAACCAAGTCAATTTGAACCCAGAAGGTTCGTACCCACATTTAACAGAGTGAATACAGCTCAATAATAAAAACACACTTCACATGAAGTATACCTTGTTCGGTAAGCCATGAGGTAAAATAGTACACTATGAATTTAATATACTTCGTTCTTAAGCCACAAAACAGATGCCACACAAGTCATGTGACACTGAGTACGAATCAACTTGGGTATGAATCAAGTTGGGTATGAATTAATGACTGTAAAGCATTGCTAATACCTACACATTGCAAATTAATGCCTAGCTCCAATAAGTGTTATATAGGCATTTACTTTTATCAATTTATGAGTATTCTTATTTTCAGCTCAACATTATGTGACTGCAGCTCCAGCACCAGAGAAGATTGAAGTGTGTGTCGATGACAAAAGCCTGTTGGTTGATCCAGGAATGACAGTGCTACAGGTCAGTAATACAGGGATGTTGAATAACAGCCAGCTTTTGGCTTATTTCACTGGCCAAAATAGAGCTTTCCACCAGCTCAAATTATTCTGGAGAACTAAAATATGGGGTAATTTTGAAGATGCTGTTGAGTAAATAACCTTGACTTATGAAGTATGGTTACATGTAGCTTTTCCTTCACCACACGATGTATATCCGCGGGTTTAAGTTTTCAGTGGCTTGAAGAATCTGGGAATAGGAACAAAAACTGAAAAGTAAATAAATAATACAGGCCTTTATTGATGATTAGGCAATGTGTTAAATCAGGTTTATTACAAAGAAAGGGTATAAACAGAATGATATTTTGGTAACAAAACATTGTATAGCATGATACAAAGGAGATAACTTACTGATAACGAATAACACCAAGGACCTTTTAATAATTTTTAGGGAGGGCTGGTGCCTTCTGATTAACTGCAAATTATCCTTACAACTTAGATGTGCTTACAAATCAAAGGGAGTATTTGACATAAGAGGAGGAGTCAGTTAGGGTGCTGAACAATACGTGCACATTTATTCAAAGAATACACCCACAGCAGATGCCCTTTTAGGCAAAAACCTTGGTTTTTAGCCCATGTTGTTTCTCAGTCATTATCTTCTCTGATTCGTTGTTCTTTAGGCTTGTGCCATGGCTGGTGTTGAAATTCCAAGATTCTGTTATCATGACAGACTTTCTATTGCTGGTAACTGCCGCATGTGTCTTGTAGAAGTGGAGAGATCTCTCAAGGTTGGGCTCATATTCTTTTGTCATCAACTGTTGCAATGATGATAGAAGAGAAATTCATTTGAATTTCAGTTAAATTTATCAATAATAATATTACCTGTATTCACTCATAGAAAGTCTTGTTGACTTACATAATTAAAATATTGCAAATCGCACGTTGATACCAGATGACCTTGATTATACTACGCTCTAGTCCTTCTATTGGGTGCTCTGCCGATAGGCATGCATATGCATCAACTGGTATAATTAAAATACTGGGTAGATTTACAATGCATAGAGTCTTACATGTATTCACTGCAAGCAATAAACATAAGTTTCTTCTTGATAACAAAAAAGAATAGTAACAGTTTACACACTAGGAAAATAGCAGATAAAAGTAATTTGTCCCAAAAACCTGTACTTATACTTGTGTACACATATCGGTAATGAACTATAAAATGACAAAGAAAAACTTTCTTCACATACATGTATTTCAAAATTTGTTTACAGTAAACATGATTTTAATTTTAGCCGTTATTTGGTGCCTTTGTTGGCCAGTTTTTTTGTCTTTCTTTAAAATGAAAACATGATCATAGCAATGGTAATTGTAATTTAATTTTTTTGCGAGTAAACCCGAGAAAAATTTTGGGTCTTGAACACACATGGCCTCGGCATTAACACTGCAGTGCTCTACCATTTGAGCTATGAACTGGATTTTCATTAAGAATTCTAGTAGCAGGAAAAAGGTGTAACATTAGAGGAGAATATTTTGAAAGAGGCGCCAATTCTGAATAAATTGTCATAGGATACGGAACATTAGTCAGAGAATTCTGCATAGTAAACAGAGAATTATCCAATCTCTGATGCCTAATAAACCCATACAGTGGGAGCAGGCCAATTTGTTGAGTTCATATTAACCCATGAAAGGAATGAAAGTGTGAAGACCCATACAGTATGAGTCTTCATAGCTCAAATGGTAGAGTACTGCAGCGCTATCGCAGAGGCCATGTGTCTGAATCCCGTGGAAGTCCAGAAATTTTTTCGGGTTTACTTGCAATTGCTTAAATTGCAATTACCACTGCGATGATCATATCTTTATTTAAAATTTGTATTTCTGCAGTTCACATCGTCAGTTTTTTAGTCTGTCAAATTAACTTACTGTTTTCATTTCATTGCTGTAGCCTGTTGCATCTTGTGCAATGCCTGTTATGAAAGGGATGAAGATCAAAACAGACTCACCAATGACAAGAAAAGCCAGGTAATCCTACAGTGCTCAGTATTTATATTGGTCATGTAATCTGATGAGCTTCTACATGTATTATAGAAAAATAAGGGATTTTTTAATATTCTTTTAACCCATTTGCCCCCATAACCACCCATACGGATCCACGTCCCTTCTACTGCTTGTGACATCATCAATTTTCATGGTCAATGACAACTTTTTCTGCTAACTTGTTCAGAATGAAGAGATCTTTAAAACCATATGATCAGAATGAGCATGATTCAGTCAAGGACACCAGACAAAAAGGCAAAAAAGACAATGTAACATTGACCTGAAAATTTCTATGAAAATCTTGTTCCACTACCCACCTACCACCTACCACCTACCTTTCCTTTCATCTAATCCTAAGATCCTAAAAGTTTTCCCAAAAATGAAGCCTACTAAATGCCAAGCAAAAGAAAAAAATGAGGCAAGTAAAGCGAAAAAAGAGGGGAGGAGAGAAAGCAAAAAGTAACAGTCAAGACTGCTGTGTCACTTTTAAACCCCAAAACTATCACAAAATTTTGCTTTCAGCGCATGCCCAAATTTTGTAAGCTAATATTTTGTATCTGGATCAGAAGGTTGCAAGGTGTACAACCTGTAAATAGCTTTATGGTAGGTTTTAGCTTTTTATAGCATGACAGTGACCAGAAAACTGCTTGACTAGCTTCAAAACATATTTTTGGGCAAAATTTCTGGAGCGAATGGGTAAATCTTGAGCAACTCAAGGTCAAACATCAGGGCTGTGCTCTAAGAACAATAATGGACGGGCAGGGCCCAAATGCTCTTAACATACAGTTTGTATGATTTCCTGCTGCATAGATCAAAATCCAATAGGGGCTGCTGGAGTATGGCCCTGAACTCCACTGCTTTATTAAGACTGTATACATGTATCTGAAGGTCTTCTTAGAATAGCCATTTTATGTTAACCAGCAACTTAACTGAAGATTGATCTCAATCAGTGGTGTTGACTACAGCCAGCGTGCTCCTTCCTTGGTGATCTGGCCAGAGTTTGGGTTTGAACTGTGTTTAAATGTGAAAAATCGTGCCCATGAGAAGGGCACTCTACCAACAGAGCTACATGTAAAGAGTGACATGTGTACTGTTACTGTAGCTCAGTTGGTTTGGTATGTGTAAAACTGGAACATCTTGGGCAGACAAATCTAACATTAACATTCTACATGGGTTTGTAGCTGCAGTTGGCTTTAGAGCGATATATATATATAGAGACATGAGGATTCTAAAATATTTCTCCAATCCATGTTGTTTCCACCAGGGAGGGAGTGATGGAGTTTCTGTTGGTGAATCATCCACTGGACTGCCCCATATGTGATCAGGGTGGAGAGTGTGACTTGCAGGACCAATCCATGGCATTTGGTAGTGACAGAAGCAGATTTGTGGACAACAGATTTTCAGGGAAAAGGTAATGTAACACCATCAGTTACCATACTATACTCTATGTAAAAGCACTTCCCTTCTCAACTGATTATTGATGATTGTTTTTGTGTTTTCAAAGGGCTGTGGAAGATAAAAATGTTGGACCACTGGTAAAGACCATCATGACTCGCTGCATTCACTGCACAAGATGCATCAGGTTAGATTATTAAAGGGTGATTTGAGAACAAAAATAATAATGAAATTTAACAGTGAAATAATGTATTTCTCATTTAAATAAATGTAAAACTGTATTTTGGCTGCTGCATGTATGTTTCATTCCTTTAACAGATTAAGATGAAGTCAACAAATTGGCGTGCCCACAATGTCTGGGTCTTCACAGCTCAGTTGGTAGAGCACTGCAGTGCTAAGGCAGAGGCTGTGGGTTTGAATCCCATTAAAGTCCCAAAATTTTGTGGGGGTTAATTTCCAGTTAATTGCCATTAGATTAGTATTAGAACTGTTTCAATCACATCTTCATTTAAAATAATGTAGTATTTACTAATCCTGAGGGTGGGTTTCCACTGTCACATAATTTATTTTTACGTGCCTACACACAGTAAATTTCTGTGCGTATGTATGAAGGGCGTAAAAGTTGAGCGAGGTTCAACTTTTACTTTTACACATGACTTTCCATACATTGCCTTGTTTTTTTTATTTACTCATTTATAATTTACATGTGTATGCAAATGAAAATAAGGTGACAGTGGAAAGCGACCTTTTGGCAAATAAATTATAATGAAGCCCTGAACTAATCAGCAGCCATAAATCTCTGTAACCATGGTACATCTACGTGACCTTGAACATTTCACTATTAACACTGTTAGGTTTGCCAGTGAGATAGCAGGTGTAGATGATCTGGGCACAACTGGTAGAGGAAATGACATGCAAGTGGGAACGTATGTGGAGAAAATGTTTAAATCAGAATTGTCTGGAAATGTTGTTGGTATGTAAACATATTGAGTTGTATTCAGCCTAATAAACAATTTAAAAAGGCAGAAATAGAGAAATGAGCTGCTCCATTTCACCAGTGGCAAACGCTGTGGGGCCAGCAAGCAAAAAATAATAAATTAATACATCATATCTGTAGCACATCGACCAGTTGCATACATGTATCATTAACCTAACATCAGATGTGACTAGTACAGTAGAACCTCGATGTAACAAAGTCTACGGTTTAATGAATGATTTTCTTTACCCCATTGATAGTAAAGTATGTGTAAAAGGATCTCGTTATAATGAAACTTCATTAATGTGAACACATTTTGCCAGTCCCTTGGTCCTTTGTTATATCGAGGTTCCAATGTAACATCTTGCATTAAAATAGTGGGTGTTTGGCTGATTACCAGCCATTCTACTTAACAATATTATCCATTCGTAGATTAAATCAAAAATAATTCCCTTCTTATGTTGATATTAATTTTTATATTAGGGCTATTTAACAAAGGAAATTCTGCATCAAGCTATGTTGTATACTGATGTAACCTGAAAACAGACTGATTTTATTTGCAACAGTAATGTCCTGTGTAAAAAAATGTACAACTGTCCCCAGAGCTGTTGGAGGTCAGTTTTGTTTAGCTGCTTCTGAATCATATTTTCTGTCCTCAGATCTCTGTCCAGTTGGTGCACTAACATCAAAGCCTTATGCATTTACTGCCAGGCCATGGGAACTAAGGTATGTATTATTGAAACATGGATTGCAGCTGCTGTAAGTGGTTTTGTGCTTAGTGAAACGAGTACTACAATTTTAAGTGGCAGTTTCAAGAATTTTCCACAAGATCTATTCATTTTCTAGGTGTTTTCCTAAGAAAATTAGAGCTTAAATCTCCTTGTTTATCAGACTTAAAGAATTATCGGTAGTAGGTTTTGAATGTGTTTTCAATCCTCTGGTTTTCTCAATTAATAGATATTTAAGCTCAGCATTCTGTTGGTGGTTGAATATTATTTTAAATTACCTATAAAACAGGAAAACAGATTCAGTTGATGTTATGGATGCTGTTGGGAGCAATATTGTTGTAAATACAAGATGTGGTGAAGTTATGAGAGTCCTACCCAGGATGAATGAGGTTTGTCAGTGTTCATTACCGGTATTTTATACTCTGTATTTTAGTGTGTAAAGCACTGTCACACCTCCAATGAAGAACAAAATTTCATAACAGTTATTTTTATGAAAATTGTTCTATTGGGTTTTTGTGTGCCATCAAACATTTGCAAATTTAAGTTAAGTGTGCTCTGAAAATTAATGATTGGGCTGGTTTAGCAAACATGATTATGTTGCATTTTTTCGTGGAGTTTAATATTATGACAAAAATATAATGTTGTATGTTCAACAACAAAGACCAGAAAAAGTCAAAATACTGGTCATTTCTGAATGCATCTTTTAGCCATGAGCAATGAAAATTACAGTTGGGGCATTTCGTAGTAAATTTTTTTTGATTTTAGCCAATTTACCGTAGATTCAAGTGAGAATAATTTACATTAAATAACTAAAACAATTCATGTTTTTTCTCTTGTTGTACATTCTCCATTTGGCACGTACATTTGTCAAGTTGTTGAATAAACTCCTCATTTTGCTCTTGTATTCATTTATTTTTTTCTCTATAAAACGACGATCCCCTAAAAATAACGATTTAAAAAAGAAGAATTTTGATTTAAAAAGAAAAAATAATTACCTCTAATAATTATTACAAATTTTAATTATTAAAAATAAAAACAAATTACTCTTATAACTGACAGAATCATAATAATTATATTTCTCCAAATTCGTCAACATCCATTCACATCATAATGTTTAAATGAATTTTACTCTGCTTCACCATTATTGCAAGTCTGTTTTTAACATGGGTCTCATCATTTTAGAGCTATTGCGGGGTGTAAAACTGTGTTCTTTGACATTCAATAATTTGTTACGATAGCCTAGTGCAGAGGAGTCCTTTGCTGCTCTCATGATTGCATGTACAGTTAATTTTTATTTCAGTTAAGTTTAATTTTTTCATTGTTTTGAGGGACGGTAATGTATGCTAATGAATTTAACACAAAGGGAAAACAAAAATTAACTGAAATATCCACTGCAACATCCACTGTATCTGCCTGTACTTGTTTCTAGCTGAAACCAAAAATATCTTTTTGCCATTTTAGGATATTAATGAGGAATGGATTTCTGACAAAACTAGGTAAGAGACAGGATAGGTATTATTAACCCCAAAGGAAATTTCCTTTGAAGCCACAAAAAGGACTACTGGTTCCAAAATTGATAGAGCCGGCCAGCATTCTTTCAAGTTTAATGTGGCCTAAATTACATTTAGGCACATTTAAAAAAAAAACATTTTTTTGTGATATAAGATAATGATAGTGTTACACCCAAGATTCAGATTGTTTTACTTTACTGAAAATTGTTGTTTTGTATCAGATATTCCTATGATGGCCTGAAGCGTCAGCGCCTGACCAAACCAATGATGAAAGATGAATCAGGCAACCTCACACCCTGTACATGGGAGGAAGCACTGGTTGAAGTGGCTCAGAAAATGACTCATCTCAGTGGTAATGAAATAGCAGCAGTCGCTGGTGGGTTTGCAGATGCCGAGGCTCTTGTAGCTCTGAAAGATCTACTGAATAGTTATGACAGTGAAGGATTGTACACTGAAGAAGGATTTCCATCTGATGGCTCGGGGTAGGTAATGAAGCCTGAGAAAAGAGCCTACTTTTGGCGATGCTTAGCTACCACTAGTTTCACCGCAAAATGACGTCTGAGGAACAATTACAGCAATTCCATGCTGATGACGTGTGTGTACCCTGGCTGATCTGAGTAGTGCTTCTCATGGGTCGTGCTTCTGTACTTCATAATGCAGGAACTAGAACCCATGCTAATCCAAATCAGAAGAAAATTTCAACTATTGAATAAACTGCTCCCCTCTTCTTTCCACGTATCAAAAATAATTGTATTTCATTTGCCCCTCTTAACCCTTTAAGCCCCAATATCCACATATAAATTCTCCAAACTGATCTCCATACATTTCCTTTAAGAATTAGTTGAGAGAATTTGATAGCAGATTAAAGTAATTTCTCTTTAGTGATCATTTCATAAATTCTCATAAGCTAATCTCTTGACAAGGTATGAATATTGTTGGGAGAAAATTGGTGTTGGTCACCATTGGGACTGAGGAGGTTAAACCACTTATTTGCAAAATTAGTTTCTGAAAGCAACCAAACAAATTAACGGTTGTCACACCTGTTTTTATTCTTTTTTGTGTGTAATGGGCCATACATTGTATTTCTTTTTCAGAACTGACTTTAGATCCAGTTATATCATGAATACCACTATTGCAGGAATTGAGGTAGCATTTATTTTTCTTGTTGAATGCAGTACTAGAGTTATATTACATTTTCGTTCGTTACTGATTATACTTTGACTGTTCCACTATAAACAAAGAATTTACATGTAGTGTTTTTATCATAGATAGATAGAAAACTTTATTAATGTGTCGGAGCCACATAGCTTGGGAAAACCCCCTACTAATTTTGGGACACAATATATAATTATTGGAATTACGTGTACAATATAAACGTAAAAAGATTGGAGCTACGCATAATTTATTACAATCCAATGAGCATCTAAAGTGAGTAGTATTCGCTACAAGACTGAGGAGAATTTTAATATTAAATGATTATGAGGAGTAGAGAGAACAGTCTTTACATCCACCATCTATCGTTGACCTTACATCATTTTTACGAATTCTGCTTTTTAAAAAACGGGAATAAAAGGGATTTGCAGTTTCTTTGTCATAATTCTGTTTTACATTGAAGTCATGTCTCATTGTTTTGCTCATATTTTTCCAGGATGCGGATGTACTGTTAATAGTTGGTGCTAATCCCAGATATGAAGCTCCACTAGTGAATGCCCGCATCCGTAAAGGGTAAGTAAACAATTACATTTGTACTAAACACAGTCATGAAAGATCATCGCAGTTCAGTTATCTGCGCAACTTAAGAAGTTGCGAAAAGAGAGGCTGGAAAAAAATCAGGTTTGAACATGAACCCATGACTTGAACTGCATAATTGTTGTAGTGCCCCTACTACTGAGCTCTCAAGCCAACTCAAGGCTGGTCACTTTGCGAGTTTGTGATGTACCCCTAGAGAATGAAGACATGAAAGTTGCAAAACATACAATGAAACTGCAAGGTTATTCCACATATTTAAGCATATTATGTGGTTATATCAGTAGGTTGTTGTGTGGCAGGTAATTTCTTACAGTGCCAAAACAAACTGGTACTGGTTAAGAACTGCCGCTTTGATCTTAGAAGAAATCACGAACCATCTTCCCAATCATTTCTCTGTCTTCTTATTTCTCCTTGTAGATGGATGCATAATGACCTTCAAGTAGGACTTGTTGGTACCAAGGTCGATCTTACCTACACTTATGAGGTAAACCTAAGTTGTCTCTGTATTTTTAATATTAAACAACGGGAAACAGAATTAACTGTTTTCCTTGAGAACAATCTTTAAGTGATTTGTTGTTGCTATTATCTCCGCTTGTTTTCTTTCCAGCATCTTGGAGATTCGGCCAGTGTCCTGAAAGAGATCGTATCTGGAAGCCATGCATTCTCAAAGGTATCTGTTATAACACTGGGTTTGCATTACCGAATAAAAATAGCTTTTTCCAGCCTTGGCAGTGCATTTGCTCCAAATTAATTCCATTACTTGAATGTTCTTAGTTGGTATTCGGCAAATCTGTAGCCTGTAGTCCAGGCTTTTTTTTTCGGTGGTCGACGTGGGGAGTACTATTCTTCGCTCATGGTTGTGGCGCTTTCTACAGGTGTTGGCAAATGCTGAACGTCCCATGATACTTGTGGGAAACACTGTTCTTCAAGGACATGACGGTGCTGCTGTTCATCAAATAGCCGCTGACATGTCTCTCCAGCTGAAGAAATCGAAGAAAGTTGAAAAGGACTGGAAGGTTCTTAATGTGTTACACAGGGTAGGTCACCTCTAAGCCTGTTTATTTTTATCATTGATTTCCTCTATCAAAGAATGTGACTCCTAATAATTATCATTTCTAGACGTAAATACACACAAAGAGATGAATGGAATGGAACTGAATGGAACAAACTTCCAGAAGAAACTGTTTCCAGCCAATCCCTCTGTATTTTTAAAAGCAAACTAATTTAGTTTTATTTTTATCAGTAGTTTTTAATAGTTTTTAATAGTTTTGTATATTTTAGTATAGTTTTATTTATTATTATCTTAGAGTTGGCGTGATGTCCCAAACGATTTTGCCGACATAACGATATTTAGATTTTTAGATTTAGATGACAATTGGCCTATTTAGCACCAATTCCTAACAACATTTTGCAAAGCGCATTGTAAAACATACGGCACTACAGTTCGAGTGGCTACCTCCTTCTCAGGCGCTTCGGTTTTCGGCGAGCGCGAAACGGGGGTTACTGGTGATGAAGCGCAATGAATCATGTGAAGGAGAAAGAAGAGAGGCCGTTTTCTCTTTCCCGTTTTCATTTGCGCGCGCAAATTTTCATCGACAAGGAGACGTCTGGGTGCGAGTCAGGTACAAGTTGCATTTGGGTGTTGAAGTGGTGAGTGTACCTACAATGTTTGATGACTTTTGTTGGTTATGTTGATGTCAGGTTGCAAGTCAAGTGGCAGCTCTGGATCTCGGATACAAGCCAGGAGTCGACAAAATGGCAGAGAAACCCAAGTTGCTGTTCCTGCTTGGGGCTGTAAGTTTTCTCATCATGGGTATACATAAAGCCCAATTAAGTATAGATTTCCCTCCTGACCAAAACACACGTGGATCCATTACCTGCATGTGAATTCATTTTTTTATGGGTTACCGTTTAAAATCCTATCCCATCATGCCTTTGCCTTCCCGATTTCTGAACGCAAACATCGCTGACAAAGGAGATTTTTGGCTTTTTAGCTGTAAGTACTTTGAGCATTTCTTGCCTCGCTCAAACAGCTCGAAATGTTTCGCGGTATTTTACACTGCAGTAGTTTTTGCTGTCGCTAATGTGTCAACGAGGCCTAGGATGGCTTGTAAAATTCGTTATAAATACTTCTTAGTCTTCAATTTCGTATTTCACAATCTGCAGTGTTTTCAACAGTTTTTGAAGTAGGAGTTGCGTTTATTTGAGTAGGAGTTGCAAGGCCCGGAGGGCCTTGCTCTCTAGGGGGGTCTGGGGGCATGCCCCCCCCAGGAAATTTTGAATTTCTAGACTCTTGGAGGCGCATTTTCCCGCATTTTGAGACGCAGAACTAGAAAATTTTAGATATCGAAAATACTGATAAATTTTGATGCTTTTAGTAACTTTATTAACCACAATATTAGGGTACGCTTTAACCACATTATTACCTGCAGCATCCTTTTTCTTTTTCTTGTTTGTCACTGTCAGCGACCACATCTCCCGTAAACCACGCTGTCGCTTTTCTGCCATTTTGCCGTGTTCTTGGAGACGAAATGTGGCGTTTTATACAGAGTCGCTTCAGAAACCGCTAACTACAATGTTCCCTGTAACTGAGACCCAGTCTTCGACTCGTCCTCAACGTTTACTCAACGTATTACGCAGAGAACGTATTTTAAAAGCAGACTCAAGATGTTTTGGCGAAATTCTCCAGAAAAATTTCAAGTTTGCTTGCTCGCAACAGCTTTGTGAACACTTACCACTTTTTATCAAAAGTTTTATTTGTCATATAATTTACCTAAGGGAAAGTAGGCGTCGCAAATCAAAAAGTTGCCGTCGGATGCGACGGCCGACGGCTGATTTTGAAAACACTGTAATCTGCATTGTGATTGGCTGCATAGGAACTGAGCAAGTTACTTGATTACACAGATTTATCGTACTGTTAGTTTTAGTTATTCCTTTCATCTTTAAAAAGGCAGGCTCTTTGGCAATCAAGCAGCGCTTGGCTTAAAGGGTAGATCAAAATAATCTTCCCCTCGTTGATGAAGATTTATGTATTTTTATTGACTTGATGCGAAAGCGTCGTTAATTAATAAATGGAGATGTATCAAATAACTTGTCTTTGTTTTCAACAGGATGCTGGTCTGGTGAAACGTGAAGATCTTCCTAAGGACTGCTTTATTGTTTATCAAGGTATGTACTGTATCTTCTGCACTGTATGATAACCAACCTTCTTACGTGTGCGTGCGTCTTTTGAGCTGAGTTGTCCTCTGTAGGTCACCATGGCGACCATGGAGCACACATGGCTGACGTCATACTTCCTGGTGCAGCGTACACAGAAAAGACAGCAACTTACGTTAACACAGAGGGGCGGGCCCAGCAGACTAGAAGGGCTGTGACGCCACCCGTGTACGCGAGAGATGACTGGAAGATCATCAGAGCACTATCAGAGGTGAGCTACTATTAACGGTACTGATCGCCAATAGATCTTTTCTTTAAAAAAGGAACATGTAAACGTGGTGAAACAAATATATGATCATGTTAGAATGAAAGAAGGAGGAACTTTCCTAATTAACGTAAGGTAAATTTGAAGGATTTGTGTGTTAATTTCTCGTTGCATTGATTTTGTTCACCAACAGATTGCAGGTTATTCCCTTCCTTACGATAACCTGGAAGAAATCAGGCGAAGACTTTCCGAAGTTTCTCCGAACTTGACTCGATATGGTGACGTGGAGGAGGCCAACTTCTTCAACTTGGCCCTGGGATTGATGCAGGTAAAAGCCATTTAGATGAATCAAAACTTACAAAAGTTCATCATGATCCTTTATACATTATCTAGCTAATTGAAATAATAAATTCAGCAGATTCCGAGGTAAAAAAAAAATTATTTTCTTTGTTGGTTAATTATCAACAAACCCCAGCCCAACCTCTATCCAGGTACACTTGCCTTGGTCCCGAGGGTGTTCCCTGAAGAAAGGTTTTACTGTAGTTACCTTTAAAAGTCTAATAATGATAATAATAATGCATGATAGACTGCTTCAGAGGTGAATGGTTTTTAAAATTCAAGACATTTCATCTGTAGTCACTGTCCAACCTTTTGAGTACGTAAAATCGGGATATTTTTTATTAGTGAAATCCAACTGGTGGTCTATTATCAATGCTGGGTTCTGATTGGTTGAGCTACTACTAGCCCACTGGTAGCAAAAAGCGCCGGCTTTAAAAACCACAACAATGGCTTTAAGTCTAGCTTTAAATTGCGAAAGTTGTTTTGTCTCGATATTTTTGACCAACTAGCTGGATTTTACTAAAACAATTATTCCTCTTGCCCTCATGACCTCTGAGTCAATAGTCCATTCGGGCTCGTGGAATAATTGTTAAATAACCGTCGAATCACGTGAGCGCGGAGGGTGCGAGCCGCAAGGGGTCTGGAAGCATGCTACCGTGGAAAATTTATTGCGTTCTGAGAGGGTGATTCTTTCTAAAATGTTCGCCAAATTAATTGTTATTTTTATGCCTATTTTTATTCGCATGTTTTTACATACTAGTACTTGATTTTGTTTTATATCTCAGGCGGTACATTTAAGTTTTCTGTATATCAACCGCGTTAAGTACACTCTGTTACGTGTTCTTATGTATTTACCAAAACTGATGTGAAATTCGGGATTTTGTCTATCCCGATCGCATATTGTTCGGGATTCGGAATTTTTGAGCAAAATCGGGAGAATTCCGACGAGATCGGGATGGTTGGACAGTCTTTTAATAGTAAACACTTCTGTATTCTTACAATTGCCTTCATTTCCGTTCATCTGTAGAGCTCCAAAGCCCAGCTACCGAAGAGCCCGCTGCAGCCCAGTATTCTGGAACTAAAGGATTTCTACATGACAGACGCCATCAGTCGTGCTTCTCAGACCATGGCCAAATGCGTGAACGCAGTAAAAACTATGAAATAAGACTATCATCTATTGAAGTTCTGATCGATTCAGTTGTAAATAGGTCGTTCATGGAAGCCATTTTGATACAGAGATGATTGCTGATTGACAAGTTTGGCTTTTCTTTGAATTAGAATGGCATTCTTGAGGACTTTGGAGATAAATTTATGCTTAAATTCGAGAGGTAAACTAACAAAATGCCTAGTGCAGATAAAAGGGACCTTAAGCAAGGAGAACGACGACGGCAGTGGAAACGTCGGTAAAAAAATGAATTTGCGTTCTTTCAAACTTAATCGCGTCTATTTGGGCCCGCTCAATATGTAAAATGCAGGCGACTTTTCCTGGTGTTGAATTCTTAAGGATTTTATTCAGGTTCAAATAGAGGAAGGAAAATTCGTCGTCGTATGTCCACGTCCTCCATAAAACGTCAAATTAGGAGGTTTCAAGTCGCAGTGGACGTCAAAAAAATGTACTAAAAAGCGTGATACACGCGCAGAGTTGTTGTTTTGATCATTAAAACTATTGTCTTTTTGAAGTCGTCGTTGTGGTCGTCGTCGTATTGGCCTAAGCTCCGTAAAAAGAGAAGAAAACATCGTCAAAAAATTTCTGGCAGTTACTTAAAAATAACAAGACCAAGCTTTCATTAACAAAATTTCTCAACTTAAAGACCGACAACGGAGACATTTGAGAACCTACCTTCCTAGAGTAGAAATAGTTTATAAGATGGAAGGAAGTATTTGGTAGTTATGAAGTGGATGGACGCAATCTTAAATACTGTATCTGTCAGATTATTTTTGTATAGTTTCACTCGTTTATCGAGTGATGGTTTCAGTATGTAATAAAATTGTTTTTAAGTGAATGAATGCAAAGCAGTCTCTGTGCTCATTTTTACCGTTTTTTGCGTTCATTCGTTGGACATTCGGCTTTCGTGCGAAGAGTTAACGCTGGGAGGTGGGATTAGTCGACTCGCTTGCGTTAACAGGGGCAGTTAGTCGGGACGATAGAATGTTCGTAGCGAACGTTTACTATAAGATCGAGATCTTATATTAAACTTTCGCCACAAACATTCTATCGTCTTGACTAACTGTCCCTGGGTCCCCGAGGATGGTGTGACCACGGTCTAGTTTATTTGTCGAACTCTGCACTAGATTGGCTGGCCTGGCCTGAATTTCAGACGATTACTTCCAGCCCTCGAAGTAATGGTCTGAAATTCAGGCTATGGATGTCCGTGTAGTGGCCGGTCTCGGTCACCCATTCTCGTCCCCAGTACCCATAGGTTTTTTGGTCACGTGGTCATAAAATCTAGTGGCTCTGGGGACTGCACTGACCTTGCTGTAATGGTCCACGTTCGAATTTTAAAGTGACTCCGAGGCTTTATTTATGGTCTAATTGCAAATTTTTTAGGACTCCATTGTCTCCCAATTCCCAGAAGAGAATTGAACATTCATATGGGCCCAGTAGTACAGTTGTTCCATAGGCGGATAACACTGTCCACTGGATAAATCTCTGTCCCATGGATAGCGCAATTTATTCGTCAATTCTTATCCGCTCGATAGTGATTTCTCCGGTGAGTAGCGTCACCCAACGATGGAGCCAATCAAGCCGGGGCCTGTCTGATAAAATTTCACGCTGGCAATAAAAAGAAAAGTTTCTCGCTGCCGCTACTAAAGCTTCGAAAGACCAGCCTCGCGCTCATGATGACTTGAATGACAGGAATGTAGTTGTGACTCTACCCCTATGTGGCACTACCAAAGCAAAATGAAGTTTTCGTTATTAGGAATAAATTGTTTCTTTTACTTCTTTCTAGTAAAGTTTCTCCTGGATACTTTGAAGTATGAAATTTAGTATTTTGTTAATTGTTTTATCATTCTGAGAGCTTTTGTTGCGCGCGCGTTATTAATTTCAATGAGAATGGCACATGCGTGCATTTCATTGCGTCACAATACAACACGAATTTGGCGTAGCGCCTTGGTGATTCATGGGTTTCAAGATTGATGTTTCAACCATCATTGCCAATGTAGTTCTTAACGCAACATTTTGCCTGGCTACTTGGCGGGTTGCCAAAATGTGAACATCAAACTGATAATGATATTTTTTGTCTAAGACGAGGCAAATTTAGAACTTGACCTTGAAACCTGAAGGGGAAATATGGCTCCCGGCCAAAGAGACATCAATGACACTCGCTGTCCTGGGTGTGGTCTGATAAGACCATGTCCTTGCGATGCGGAAAAGAACATTCATGGAACAGAGCCGCAGGGAAGGGGCCTTGGAGAGCCGATTATAATTCTGAACAACCGAAGAAAATCATCAGTGAGGAGACATTCGTATCCAGCACCGGGTAAGATAAAATCATGCGTATACCTTTGACTTTCTCCGTTTTCCAAATCGGGACAGAGCTTATACCGGAGCAACTACAGAATACAGGGCCGTATTTTAAGGTCCTAAACAGAATTGGTTCGGTGGCTCGCTAGTCAAGACAAGTGTTTAAGGAACGCGAAAGATGTAAAACATGTAAGTACAAACAGACATTAAAAAGACGCAAATTTTAAGAGCAAGTAAAGGCATATATTTAAGTAGCTCGGCGGCTCGGTGGTTCCTTAGTTGAGGTTATATAGTTGAGTGGCTCGACGGCTCGATGGCTCGTCAGTCAGGACTACATACCGAGCCGCCGAGCTGCCCCAACGAATATACCTAGAAAATTTGCACTGTATTCTGTAGTTATATACCCGCTTTTGGACCATCTACGAGAAATTTCTACTATAACGTTAAGTTTCATAACTAATGAAGACGCCTAATTAACATCATTGGCACAGTGAACTAGACATGCGTGGAACAGCCCCTCATAACAGGTTACACCTTAAAATTGCAGTTTTGTTTGAAATGTATCCCCAGGTCTCCACGACAAAGGAGAGGAAGGCGAAGCACGGGGTCGCCCGTCGGCTGACCAACAGTCCACCATCGAGACGCTAACAAGGCATGCTGATCTTCAATCAAGGTTAACATCGGCTTCTAAGGGCGGGAGGGCATTATCTTACCTCAGAGACATCTTCGCGGCTAATCCAGACAACAAGATGGCGCTTAAGCTCTTTGGAAACAAATCTTTGTGAACACTTACCACTTTTTATCAAAAGTTTTATTTGTCATATAATTTACCTAAGGGAAAGTAGGCGTCGCAAATCAAAAAGTTGCCGTCGGATGCGACGGCCGACGGCTGATTTTGAAAACACTGTAATCTGCATTGTGATTGGCTGCATAGGAACTGAGCAAGTTACTTGATTACACAGATTTATCGTACTGTTAGTTTTAGTTATTCCTTTCATCTTTAAAAAGGCAGGCTCTTTGGCAATCAAGCAGCGCTTGGCTTAAAGGGTAGATCAAAATAATCTTCCCCTCGTTGATGAAGATTTATGTATTTTTATTGACTTGATGCGAAAGCGTCGTTAATTAATAAATGGAGATGTATCAAATAACTTGTCTTTGTTTTCAACAGGATGCTGGTCTGGTGAAACGTGAAGATCTTCCTAAGGACTGCTTTATTGTTTATCAAGGTATGTACTGTATCTTCTGCACTGTATGATAACCAACCTTCTTACGTGTGCGTGCGTCTTTTGAGCTGAGTTGTCCTCTGTAGGTCACCATGGCGACCATGGAGCACACATGGCTGACGTCATACTTCCTGGTGCAGCGTACACAGAAAAGACAGCAACTTACGTTAACACAGAGGGGCGGGCCCAGCAGACTAGAAGGGCTGTGACGCCACCCGTGTACGCGAGAGATGACTGGAAGATCATCAGAGCACTATCAGAGGTGAGCTACTATTAACGGTACTGATCGCCAATAGATCTTTTCTTTAAAAAAGGAACATGTAAACGTGGTGAAACAAATATATGATCATGTTAGAATGAAAGAAGGAGGAACTTTCCTAATTAACGTAAGGTAAATTTGAAGGATTTGTGTGTTAATTTCTCGTTGCATTGATTTTGTTCACCAACAGATTGCAGGTTATTCCCTTCCTTACGATAACCTGGAAGAAATCAGGCGAAGACTTTCCGAAGTTTCTCCGAACTTGACTCGATATGGTGACGTGGAGGAGGCCAACTTCTTCAACTTGGCCCTGGGATTGATGCAGGTAAAAGCCATTTAGATGAATCAAAACTTACAAAAGTTCATCATGATCCTTTATACATTATCTAGCTAATTGAAATAATAAATTCAGCAGATTCCGAGGTAAAAAAAAAATTATTTTCTTTGTTGGTTAATTATCAACAAACCCCAGCCCAACCTCTATCCAGGTACACTTGCCTTGGTCCCGAGGGTGTTCCCTGAAGAAAGGTTTTACTGTAGTTACCTTTAAAAGTCTAATAATGATAATAATAATGCATGATAGACTGCTTCAGAGGTGAATGGTTTTTAAAATTCAAGACATTTCATCTGTAGTCACTGTCCAACCTTTTGAGTACGTAAAATCGGGATATTTTTTATTAGTGAAATCCAACTGGTGGTCTATTATCAATGCTGGGTTCTGATTGGTTGAGCTACTACTAGCCCACTGGTAGCAAAAAGCGCCGGCTTTAAAAACCACAACAATGGCTTTAAGTCTAGCTTTAAATTGCGAAAGTTGTTTTGTCTCGATATTTTTGACCAACTAGCTGGATTTTACTAAAACAATTATTCCTCTTGCCCTCATGACCTCTGAGTCAATAGTCCATTCGGGCTCGTGGAATAATTGTTAAATAACCGTCGAATCACGTGAGCGCGGAGGGTGCGAGCCGCAAGGGGTCTGGAAGCATGCTACCGTGGAAAATTTATTGCGTTCTGAGAGGGTGATTCTTTCTAAAATGTTCGCCAAATTAATTGTTATTTTTATGCCTATTTTTATTCGCATGTTTTTACATACTAGTACTTGATTTTGTTTTATATCTCAGGCGGTACATTTAAGTTTTCTGTATATCAACCGCGTTAAGTACACTCTGTTACGTGTTCTTATGTATTTACCAAAACTGATGTGAAATTCGGGATTTTGTCTATCCCGATCGCATATTGTTCGGGATTCGGAATTTTTGAGCAAAATCGGGAGAATTCCGACGAGATCGGGATGGTTGGACAGTCTTTTAATAGTAAACACTTCTGTATTCTTACAATTGCCTTCATTTCCGTTCATCTGTAGAGCTCCAAAGCCCAGCTACCGAAGAGCCCGCTGCAGCCCAGTATTCTGGAACTAAAGGATTTCTACATGACAGACGCCATCAGTCGTGCTTCTCAGACCATGGCCAAATGCGTGAACGCAGTAAAAACTATGAAATAAGACTATCATCTATTGAAGTTCTGATCGATTCAGTTGTAAATAGGTCGTTCATGGAAGCCATTTTGATACAGAGATGATTGCTGATTGACAAGTTTGGCTTTTCTTTGAATTAGAATGGCATTCTTGAGGACTTTGGAGATAAATTTATGCTTAAATTCGAGAGGTAAACTAACAAAATGCCTAGTGCAGATAAAAGGGACCTTAAGCAAGGAGAACGACGACGGCAGTGGAAACGTCGGTAAAAAAATGAATTTGCGTTCTTTCAAACTTAATCGCGTCTATTTGGGCCCGCTCAATATGTAAAATGCAGGCGACTTTTCCTGGTGTTGAATTCTTAAGGATTTTATTCAGGTTCAAATAGAGGAAGGAAAATTCGTCGTCGTATGTCCACGTCCTCCATAAAACGTCAAATTAGGAGGTTTCAAGTCGCAGTGGACGTCAAAAAAATGTACTAAAAAGCGTGATACACGCGCAGAGTTGTTGTTTTGATCATTAAAACTATTGTCTTTTTGAAGTCGTCGTTGTGGTCGTCGTCGTATTGGCCTAAGCTCCGTAAAAAGAGAAGAAAACATCGTCAAAAAATTTCTGGCAGTTACTTAAAAATAACAAGACCAAGCTTTCATTAACAAAATTTCTCAACTTAAAGACCGACAACGGAGACATTTGAGAACCTACCTTCCTAGAGTAGAAATAGTTTATAAGATGGAAGGAAGTATTTGGTAGTTATGAAGTGGATGGACGCAATCTTAAATACTGTATCTGTCAGATTATTTTTGTATAGTTTCACTCGTTTATCGAGTGATGGTTTCAGTATGTAATAAAATTGTTTTTAAGTGAATGAATGCAAAGCAGTCTCTGTGCTCATTTTTACCGTTTTTTGCGTTCATTCGTTGGACATTCGGCTTTCGTGCGAAGAGTTAACGCTGGGAGGTGGGATTAGTCGACTCGCTTGCGTTAACAGGGGCAGTTAGTCGGGACGATAGAATGTTCGTAGCGAACGTTTACTATAAGATCGAGATCTTATATTAAACTTTCGCCACAAACATTCTATCGTCTTGACTAACTGTCCCTGGGTCCCCGAGGATGGTGTGACCACGGTCTAGTTTATTTGTCGAACTCTGCACTAGATTGGCTGGCCTGGCCTGAATTTCAGACGATTACTTCCAGCCCTCGAAGTAATGGTCTGAAATTCAGGCTATGGATGTCCGTGTAGTGGCCGGTCTCGGTCACCCATTCTCGTCCCCAGTACCCATAGGTTTTTTGGTCACGTGGTCATAAAATCTAGTGGCTCTGGGGACTGCACTGACCTTGCTGTAATGGTCCACGTTCGAATTTTAAAGTGACTCCGAGGCTTTATTTATGGTCTAATTGCAAATTTTTTAGGACTCCATTGTCTCCCAATTCCCAGAAGAGAATTGAACATTCATATGGGCCCAGTAGTACAGTTGTTCCATAGGCGGATAACACTGTCCACTGGATAAATCTCTGTCCCATGGATAGCGCAATTTATTCGTCAATTCTTATCCGCTCGATAGTGATTTCTCCGGTGAGTAGCGTCACCCAACGATGGAGCCAATCAAGCCGGGGCCTGTCTGATAAAATTTCACGCTGGCAATAAAAAGAAAAGTTTCTCGCTGCCGCTACTAAAGCTTCGAAAGACCAGCCTCGCGCTCATGATGACTTGAATGACAGGAATGTAGTTGTGACTCTACCCCTATGTGGCACTACCAAAGCAAAATGAAGTTTTCGTTATTAGGAATAAATTGTTTCTTTTACTTCTTTCTAGTAAAGTTTCTCCTGGATACTTTGAAGTATGAAATTTAGTATTTTGTTAATTGTTTTATCATTCTGAGAGCTTTTGTTGCGCGCGCGTTATTAATTTCAATGAGAATGGCACATGCGTGCATTTCATTGCGTCACAATACAACACGAATTTGGCGTAGCGCCTTGGTGATTCATGGGTTTCAAGATTGATGTTTCAACCATCATTGCCAATGTAGTTCTTAACGCAACATTTTGCCTGGCTACTTGGCGGGTTGCCAAAATGTGAACATCAAACTGATAATGATATTTTTTGTCTAAGACGAGGCAAATTTAGAACTTGACCTTGAAACCTGAAGGGGAAATATGGCTCCCGGCCAAAGAGACATCAATGACACTCGCTGTCCTGGGTGTGGTCTGATAAGACCATGTCCTTGCGATGCGGAAAAGAACATTCATGGAACAGAGCCGCAGGGAAGGGGCCTTGGAGAGCCGATTATAATTCTGAACAACCGAAGAAAATCATCAGTGAGGAGACATTCGTATCCAGCACCGGGTAAGATAAAATCATGCGTATACCTTTGACTTTCTCCGTTTTCCAAATCGGGACAGAGCTTATACCGGAGCAACTACAGAATACAGGGCCGTATTTTAAGGTCCTAAACAGAATTGGTTCGGTGGCTCGCTAGTCAAGACAAGTGTTTAAGGAACGCGAAAGATGTAAAACATGTAAGTACAAACAGACATTAAAAAGACGCAAATTTTAAGAGCAAGTAAAGGCATATATTTAAGTAGCTCGGCGGCTCGGTGGTTCCTTAGTTGAGGTTATATAGTTGAGTGGCTCGACGGCTCGATGGCTCGTCAGTCAGGACTACATACCGAGCCGCCGAGCTGCCCCAACGAATATACCTAGAAAATTTGCACTGTATTCTGTAGTTATATACCCGCTTTTGGACCATCTACGAGAAATTTCTACTATAACGTTAAGTTTCATAACTAATGAAGACGCCTAATTAACATCATTGGCACAGTGAACTAGACATGCGTGGAACAGCCCCTCATAACAGGTTACACCTTAAAATTGCAGTTTTGTTTGAAATGTATCCCCAGGTCTCCACGACAAAGGAGAGGAAGGCGAAGCACGGGGTCGCCCGTCGGCTGACCAACAGTCCACCATCGAGACGCTAACAAGGCATGCTGATCTTCAATCAAGGTTAACATCGGCTTCTAAGGGCGGGAGGGCATTATCTTACCTCAGAGACATCTTCGCGGCTAATCCAGACAACAAGATGGCGCTTAAGCTCTTTGGAAACAAAGCTGCTGTACTCTTAGAACAACGTCGACAGGAGCAGAAAGGCAAAGGTGTAATTCATCCTTTCAGTACCTTCCGGTGGTATTGGGACATATTGCTTATAGCCTTCATCTCTATGCATGTGATTTTACTTCCGGTCAGCATCTCGTTTCTAAGCGATGACTTATCCCTGCACTGGCTCATCCTCAACGGAATTTCGGACTGTATTTTTATCATAGACATTTGCTTGAATTTCAAAACTGGAATCGTCGATCCTAACAACCAAGAGGAAATTATATTAGACAAGAAAATTATAGCTCAGAAATATCTACGGGGCTGGTTTGTCATCGATTTGTTGTCTTCACTTCCATTCGACTATGCTTATTTCATTGCCTCTTCATCTTCTGCTCAGCAAACTCTCATCAAGGCATCGCGGGCTCTTCGCATCCTCAAACTTGCTAAGTTGCTGAGTCTGTTGCGACTGTTACGGGTCTCAAGACTCGTTCGGTACATTAAACGATTTGAAGAGGTGAGTATCGCATGAGCTAAATCATCTACAGAATAGAATAAAAATAATATAAAAAACCGACAGAGCACTGTACTTGCATGTTATTAATTTGCACTTACTGTTGTTTAACAGAAAGGTTATACTGTTCACAGTCTCCAATTTTTTCGTAAGGTCGTCAGAATCAAGCGCTTATTGATACGAGCGGCCACCTTGCAGTTCCATATGCCCGTTACGCAATGTTTTTGATCTCCGCGATCTTAAGGAAAGATAGGCAACTCTGAACAGTCTACAGAGAAGGAATCGCAGGGCGTTGGCCGGGACAAGTGATTTTCTCTGAAGTTTAAATGCTTGTCCTTGATAGTGGGAAGTGCGCTTAGTTCCATTATTCACTCTTGTGTTTAATCATTGAATCTGCTTGACAGTCATTTAGAAGGCTAAAATCTCATATCCTTAAACAAAAAATTAAATGAATCAAGACGTTAAGAGCATGAATTCAATGACTCATTGACAAAAGAATTTTATCCCACCATTATTGTAGCCCCTAAGCCATACGTTTTCCTTCGGCGATGGCCACGATGGAGATTACTATGCAGAAGTCGTTTACTATAATGATATAGTACTAAAAACCCTTGAATGCAGAGATCCACTCAAGGCATAAATAAAACCGACTTGTTCCATCTTGCTGGATCTTAATGTAGCGATACTAGGGCTAGACGTCACTTGAGGTGGGAATTAAAACGAAGCTAAATGTAAAGTTGGCAATACGGCAAAGGGCTCATTTATTTGGGGCCAATATTACGGCTAAATTAGCCTCCCTCTGGGCCAGAGCTACACTGAAAGAAAATACCATAACCGCTCCTAAAATTATAGTTTAAATTTAAAAAAGGGGTTAATGATAAACTAAAGGTGAGAACAATAGATAGCATGGTAGATAGTATTTTCCTTCAGTGTGGCTCTGGCCCTGAGGAATGCTTATTTTGTTAGCCGAAATATTGGCCTCAAATGAACTAGCCCTTTGCCGTATAGGTGGTTTTCACGTTACGTCATCGCCGCCATGCTGGTGGA
Organism: Porites evermanni; assembly: GCA_942486025.1. NCBI lineage: Eukaryota > Metazoa > Cnidaria > Anthozoa > Scleractinia > Poritidae > Porites > Porites evermanni. Next base: position 125,106 of record CALNXI010000925.1, on the reverse strand, counting down.
CGGTAAACAAAAGATCGCTCATTAGCTCGCTTTGTTTGTCCACCAGCATTTGTTCATTTCACCATTGTTATTTGTGTCTCCCGAGATTGCATGAAATCCACCTATTGCCAGCCTTGCATTCAGTTTTGTCCTAATATAGTACTTCTTGCTTCATCTCTTTTCCTTTTCAGTTGCTTAACATTGCCGCTGGCCAGCTTCGTATTTTGAAGCTGATTGGATGCATGCTGTTGTTATCTCATTGGAATGGCTGTGTTCAGTTTCTCGTACCATACCTACTAGAATTCCCAGAAAACAGTTGGGTCGTAATCAACCTGTTGCAGGTACCGATAAGCTGTCGCCTCATACACTCATTAGGGCCATTTATACGAGGAAAAATAAGACGCGAACTTTCCGTATAAACGGCACATTTCGTCTAAAATAAGACGCATACGCGGCTTAGCTAAGACGCGTCTTACTAGATAAGACATGCTCGTATAAATGGTACAGTTCGCGTCTTATTTAAGACGCGTCTTATTTTTCCTCGTGTAAATGGCCCTATTGTTTGCTCTTCTTTAACGATGGGTTTTAAGAAACTAAGAAAATTGTTTTCAAACGTTTTCTGAAATAATTATTTTTAGGGGTTGTAACTAAACAGAAGTCTAATTCCTGAGACGTTCGAACATTTAGTCGATTGTGAAAGGTTTGAACCCTGGAGTCACTTCAAAAGTAGGTTGAGTTTGATCGTGCGGGTGAACGTAGTCCTGAATAGGACTCACGGTTGTTGTTGACAGTGACTGACGTTTCGACAACCTGTGCGATAGTCATCTTCAGAGTCAAAGTGAGTTGTATCACCGCTGTTGATGGTATTATACTCTGGTTATTGATCTGATTGGTCAATTATGTCGCGATGTTATTGGTCGTCTGTCAGTTAAGCCGTGATGTTATTGGCTATGGAGACTCATAATCAGTAATTGGTGCGTTTCGATCCGCCTATTGTCACAGTGAAACAGTTGTCTATTGTTATAGCCGTATTATAGCCGATTAATCGATTGTTTGAAACGACATCAAGCTGGTGTACGCCGGACCCGGGACGCGGGACCGCCTCAAAGCAAGCAATTAAGGATATTGTTACGACGAACTGTTGAATTCTCTTCCGAAAACGCTGAATAGAAGTTTACGGACCTCTCTAGAAACCAACTTTTGGGTAATTACAAGCGTTTTATTGGTCTAAAAGTAATTTTGGTAAAATTCACATATCTCTAGGGCTGGTCTGGGCGTTTCCGTCTCTGTTCCATTAAGGCTGATACACACGAGGGGTTTTGCTCCCTGAGCATGCTCCAGGCTCATTTTGCACGTGTCAGTACACACGAGGGAGCGTTTTCAAGTTCCCTCAATTTGCTCCGGGAGCTTGCTCCCAAATATTTAACCGGTTAAATATCGTGGAGCATTTTGCGGGGTGGAAATTCTGCTCCCGAGGATGAAGTATACCCATGAAATCGTTGGTACACACGGAGCAGCTTTGCTCCCGGAGCGTGCCCCTGGAGCATGCTCCGGGAGCAAAACCCCTCGTGTGTATCGGCCTTTTAGGGACTTAAAGATGCCACGACAGCGACGACAACGAGAATGTCAAAAAAGCAATAGGTTGGATAGGCAAAACAACAACTCTGCACGTGCATCAGGCTTTTTGTAGATTTCTTTGCCGTCACTGCACGACTACGACGGGAAAAAGTCTAATATCACGTCTTGTGGAGGACGTATCCCTGGAGGACGTACACAAGCTACGGCTAAATTTTCATTTTCTTTCTCTTTCTGAACTTGAATATGGTTCTTAGGAATTCCGCTCAAAGAGAGTTCGCTTGCATTTGACAAAGTAAATGAGTTATAGTAATCGAGATAGAGATTAAAAGAACGTAAATCACTTTTTAAGCAACGTTTCCGTGGCCGTCACCGTCGTGTTATCTTCAGCGCCCTAATATTTCTATAGGAAGTGACATACTGAAAATGAAGAAATGATCGTCACAGTGAACGCAATTTATGCAACTGCGTAAAGAAGCCTGAAGAAAAAAATGCAGGACTTCAACAGGGTATGAACCCGTGACCTCGCGATTACCAGTGCGATGCTCTACCAACTGAGCTATGAAGCCACCGACGTTGGGAGCAGGTCAATTGCGGGACGTGACATACTGTTTTCTCATTTTCTTTTAGGACAGCCCTCCTGCTGAACAGTACAGCTGGGCTTTGTTCAATGCCATGTCCCATATGCTATGTATTGGTTACGGGCGATACCCGCCTCAGGCACTTACTGAACTCTGGCTTACGCTGTGCAGTATGACCATAGGCGCGACCTTTTATGCTGTGTTCATTGGTATTATGTCCAGTTTGATCATGTCTATTGATTCATCGGGGAGGCTTTACAATGAAAAGGTAACGCGACTGCTGTTGAAACCCAAGTAATTGTACTCAGCATATTAGTATAAGCAGAAACTTGGACACCACAGCAGTCACCGAAATAATCGTAGGATAATGCCTCAATTACAGCAGAACTTAAGCAAGTTTAAAATCTGTTTTGTGAAACGAAGTCTTTAATTGTGAAGATGAAATAATCAGCAAGTCACGAGTGTGGGACAAAGAAAAAATCAGAGTCCCCGACAGGATTCGAACCTATGACCTCCCAAACACCGGGCGGACGCTCTATCCACTGAGCTACGGAGAACTCATGGAGAGCGAGACCAAAAACTGTCTAGTTTCATAATTGATACGCGTACTGCATGCTGCTAGGATCAGCAATGTCGAGATCGTACTGTATGGTGAAAGAATGAAAGACTGTACATTTAAAGCTCGGTGAAACAAATGTGAAGATGAAATAATCAGCATGTCACGAGCGTGGGACAAACAAAAAAAATCTGAATCCCCGACAGGATTTGTGACAAATAAAAGAACCCGAATCCTGTGTTTAAGTCAGCCTCCGACTTTTCTTTTCTGTCAAGAGACATTCACGTTGTAAAGCTGGTTTGATGAAACATTTTAAGACAATGAAATATCATCCCAATTATGTACGCAACTTGAGGAGGCGTTGCGTGAAGAAAGCCTGAAAAATAAGTCAGGACTGAACGGGATTCCAACCCATGAGCTCTATGATAACGGTGCAGTGCTCTTACCACTGAGTTATCAAGCCAATTGGAAGCTGATTGCTTGATGAGTTCGCAAAAATCTCTAAAGTAGAGCTGGTAGGAATACATAATTCATCCCACCGTTTAAATATATGACATTTCATATATTCACTGAAAAAATGTTTTGTCGGTGTGAATGGCGATTATGCCTTCCTCTGAAATCCTGAAAACATTTGTAACTCGCAGAATCTTATCACCATACTGATGTGAGGGAGCTGGAGTGAAATCCTGGTGATAGAAAAAAATTTCCTCGTCTCTTCTGTTGTTCCCCCCTGTTGACTCCTTAGTGGAAAGGCGCCTTCTTATCCATGACATCGTCTTTAAATTATTTCCATTCCAGTTAAGCCAAGTGAAGGAATATATGCGTTACCGGAAGCTCCCTTTGCGCATGCGCTTGAAAGTGGAAGAATATTATGAGCATCGCTTCCACCATAAACTATTTGACGAGGACATTATACTCAACGAGCTCTCCAAAGCACTGAGACAGGTACATCCCTCACAACCATTAAGACTTGCTATGACTACGTCCTGTGTTAAGCATCATTATACTATACAATCAGCTTTTAGTATCTGCGGGTGAAATCGTATATGGTAAACTTCTGTTTATAAGCCATAAGCCTGGCAGGGGCTTACACAACTTCGTAAGGAATTTTACGAGGGCTTACACAACTTCGTAAGGAATTTTACGAGGTCTTGTAATCGGGAGGGGGGGGGAGTTGAATCAGGGAGTCTTATAAAAAAGCGTTTCGAAAAACGTTACATAGCAGTGCTAATCAAAATACTGTTTGAATTAAATCGCTTAGTTGAGCTTCAAAACGTCGTCAGAATTCGAATTCTTTTCTATGCAGCTTAGAGGGGGGCTTATAATATATCCGGGGTAGGTTCATGACCGGATTGTATTTTTACAAGTAGATGAGTCTAAAACTGGGGGATGGGGGTATAAGCGGAACTGCACAGTATTGCATGATTGTTTTGTTAATTCGAAATAAAGTTAACAGGTAATTGATTCAATCCAATCTCGTTCTCAGGGTTGCTATCCCGAACGTCCCGCGGAGTTCTCTTGCGCGCATGCACGAACTCTGCAGGAACCTTGGGAAGGAAGTTGGATTCAATCATGTCGCTTGTTTGCTTAAATCTGGCTCGCCGGTACACGATGAAAATGCAGAATCAGTGGACTTGAGATAAAATGATGTATTGTTTGTGTGGTCTGTTTGAAAAAGACACTTGACGTCATTGAAGGAAATTTATTCCACCCAAACGTTACGTTATTGAATCCATCAAAAACGGCCTAAGTGGTCCCTGATATACTACTGGATGTGATTTGCTGCGTTTTAGTAAAGGCCCTAAAGTCGTCTGAATAATCATGTGACATGGCTATCGTGATATTATAACATTTTTTTGTTTCTAACTTTTAGGACATCTTAGTGCACAATGTAAGTCCGTTACTTCACACAGTGCCGTTTTTTAGCAACGCCAGCCGCGAGTTTATCGAAGACATAGTCAGCAAGCTCAAATTTGAAGTTTATCTGACTGGTGAATACATATGTAGAACCGGTCGGAAGGGAGACAAGATGTATTTCATTCAAAGAGGGATTGTTGATGTGCTGACAAGAGATGGAGTTTTAGCAACCAGTTTAGGAGATGGATCTCATTTTGGTGGTAAGACAGATAACAGAATAACTTATTGCATAGTTAATATAGTGGAATTATGGTTTTAAGGCCCCCCAGACCCTAAGCTCAGCCTCCAGCGGTGGATGTCTCGATGCACCGGCGGTATTCGATCTGTCAAGGAATGTTTTCCACCTACACAGTTTAACGAAGTTGCAGCTGTTAAACAAGCAAGTGTACTTGCTTTTAAACTCCGGCAAAACATTTGTATCATGTAATCGTACTGAATATATAAGAGTCTAATTTCCTGAAATAATAACGTAAGTGAATGGATATATTCATTTGAAGGAGAATACAGAGGATAAAAATAGATACGATGTCACATTCTCCTTGCACATGCGTACAAAAAATACCCTCAGATCCTTGCGGGAGCAATGGCCGCCATCTTTAGTTACCAATCCCCACTGTAATGCAACTGATAAACGACTAGTAACCAGGTATTTTACAGTTTCCAATCCAAGATGGCGTCCGTAATGGGAGGAAATTCAAACGTCCCCATCCCCGGGACTTGGCGGTAATCAAAAGTCCCCATCGTGGGCGGACTTTCTTTGTCAAATTCCCGGCCTTTGCCCCTCCTCCCCCCTCCAGATTAACATTGTTAGGTGCATAATGTAAGGGTCAAGTAATCTTTACGCTGCTCTTGCACTCTATTAGGCTGGTGCACGATATACCAAGTAGCAAGTCTCGAGTAACGTCACAAAGAACACAACAATGATCCCTAGCCCTTGCACCATAACACAATAAACTTCACACAATAGAACGAGACAATAGTGGATATATTGACTTGCTATATCGAGCATCTCCCCTCTATTATATCTGATATGATCGTTTGACTTTCTGCGATATCAAATTTAGATTTCGTTTACATTAATGATAAAGTTGCAAAGTTAGTCAAAACCAATTATTTCATTTTTTCGCCCTTTTTTAAGAAATCTGTCTGTTGACGAAGGAAGCACGCAGGGTAGCCTCGGTCCGAGCAGCGACCACTTGTAACCTGTACTCGCTAGCGTCGCCACATTTTCATGAAGTACTTAAGGAGTATCCTGACATGAGGATGATGCTTGAAGAAGTCGCAAAAGAGAGGCTTACCCGCATTGGGCTTAAGCCAAACCTTGCAGAACCTCTAACAAAGGAAGGAATTATGGACGGAAGGTGAGTGCGCGGGAAGCATGGGCAGCTACGGCAGTGACAGCAGCCACGACGACAACAGCAACCTCGTTCCCAGGGTTCTCTCATACCCGTCTCTACGGAGCGAGACTGGTAGGAGAGAGAACCTGGAAACGAGGTTGCGACAACAGGAGACTGCGTTGCTGAGTAGTCTGCGCGTGCGCGTTGGAATCGCAATTCGGAGAACAGTTTCGGCTACTTTGTGGATTTGTTCTCTGTCGTCCCAAGTTTAAATACTCGGCCACGCATTAAAATAGCCAACTGGTTGCCTCCTACCAGCTAACCTGAGTATCAGGCCCTACTTAGTTAGGGGGAGGAAGGGGGGGGGGGGG
>CALNXI010000925.1:93534-116564 GCA_942486025.1 Porites evermanni | reverse complement strand
CTACGGCTCTGCTTATCCCACTCAAGTCTAAATATTGGTTCGCCATGACTGCAAGTTGAAATGGGAGATTGTTCAGTCTTATTACCGGGGAAAATCCTACTCCTCGTAATACACAATACTATGAAATCACACGCTGTGTAATTGAGCTTGATTGGAATTAATATAAAGGGCGGCTCTTCCTATCATTGCGAAGCAAGAGGAGTATTGGATTCTTTAAAAACCTAACGCGAGCTGGGTGTCATCCGTTAGGAATGAGGGGGGTTTCACCCTGCTGATAAGTTACTGTACTTATATTCATTCTACTAATTACAAGAGAAGCCTTTGTTTTGGGAAAGGTAGTAAAGGTAAAGGCGCACACGAGCCAAAGGCCCACACGGCCGGAGCTTATACCGGTTTCCGTAGCATGAAGCATGCCTAGGAGTACTGCTCCCCCCTTACTGGACGGGATGCTAGTCCATCGCACCCGTTCATACACCTGGGTGAAGAGAGAAAAATTGGAGTAAAGTTCCTTGTCTAAGGAAACAACGCGATGGGTGAGGCTTGAACCCCGGACCTCCAGATCCAGAGTTACAGGTGTTAACTGCTCGGCCACCAACGCCTATTTGGGGAAGACAGAGTCATTTTTTATAAACCATATAAGAGAGTCGTCAAAAATTCTCAAAACAATGCAACCCAATCGAACTCTCGAAATCAAGAAAACATAGACCCTTCACACTAGCTTCTCAATAGTAAACCGTTACATCTCTCTACCTAATGGCTCAGTAGATTATGTAACATTTTGTCGATTCCATTATTAATTTAAATGTGACATGTAAGAACGTAAATAAACATGTCAACTTTATTAGCGGAGGAATAATTTCCTCGTGGACAATCCAGATATTTCATATATTTTTCACACGAAAAAAAACTAGTTTAAATTTAAGCAACTCTATGAACTAGTCGTTTATATAACATACGTTATTTTCTTTGTCTATTTACAATCAAAAATTCACTTGACGAATTAGATTAGTAGCCACTACAATAGTCACCACATAATTTGAGGATCTCACAGGCCGTTGCTCTCTTAAAACACTACAAGGCTCACTACTCAACTCTTAAGAAAATAAAGTACCTCTTACGAAAAAAACCTATTCGTTAAAACACGGGCGTTTTTTTTTCGGATCCTAGACGTTACATGTTTCTTAGCAACCACAGAAAAGATCGAGTGGGATAAGTCAATACTAGGGCATCGCCACATTCCCAAGCTGTGCACTGTTTACTCAAGCGGTGGTCTTTTCTCCCGGATCATTATTTAATACAGCATCAAGTACGTCCATAGCGGCAGCTGGTATTCGCGTACCTAGAAAGGTAGAGAGAGATGTCATGTTACTTGTCAATGATCGAGACCCACAGTTAAACCTTTACACAACGGCCACCTTAGGGACAGAAGAAAGTGGCCGTTGTGAAGAGGTGGCCGTTATGAGGAAGTAAAGGTGTAATATGACATTTTTTTAGGAAATACGTTTATGTACGAAGTATGTTTATTGTTCTAATTTCATGCTTGCTGTATCCCATAATGGTACTCTAATCATATATAATATATACACATAAAATTCATATAAAAACATGAATACTGTTTTGAATCAAAATGTTAGCGTGACAAAAAGGGCAAGGTTCGCAACATTCGCTATGAGTATCGTAGACAATTTATGCTCACTGCAGCAGTATAAATGGAACAAAACAAAACAAAATACGATTGCATGCCGCGATTAATTTTCAACGTGCCATACGGGTCAAATTTCCTGACCATTCTTGACTTTTTCATCAGAGATGAAAAAACTCGCCGTTGTCGAGAGGCTGTTAGGGACCTTACGAAACCACGACGACGACGGCAACGGGAACGTCAAAAAACAATAGGTTTAATGAGCAAAACAACAACTCTGCACGCGCATCACGCTTTTTTGTATACTTCTTTGCCTTCACCGCACAACTACGACGTGAAGTGACCAAATTTTAAGTTTACTTGGGAACGGGAACGGCAAGGCGATAAATTTTACCATCTCTGTCCGAACGTGAGCGCGTTGCCCTCTCTTCAGCTCCAGCCAAAATCCCCTTCTTTTAAGTAACAGGGAGAATTAAGATAATCGCGAAAAAGTTTAAAATGACGCGAAGTCTGTTTTTCAGCGACGTTTTCATGGACGCCGCTGTTGTCGGATCGTAAGGTCCCTACTTTGGCAGTTGGGGACACGCTTTAGAGGCCGTTGCCGTTGTAGAGAGGTTTAAACAAGAGCCATTGCATGGACTGTCCGCCGGGACGAAAAAGGGGACCTTTGTAGAGGGGTAGCCGTCAGTGCAGGTTCGACTGTAATGTCTGCTGTTAAGATGTTCAAGTGTAGTAGTGCCAATTTTTGGAATTCAAACTTTGAAATGCTAATGGCTACCTCAATGACGTAACTTTATTAGTCAGAAAAGTATTATTTTTAACTTCTATTTCGGGACTTTGGCAAACATCATCCCGGGGCTACAAAGGTGATGCAAAACATACACCATCAACAGTACCGTAACCATCATCATCAACATCATCAGCACCATCGACACATTAAAGACAACGTGACTAAAGGGACAGCGAGTCGCACAGAGCTAAAAATCGACGTGACCAATAGCAGAGCAAGACACTGAGTCACGTTCAGCCTTTTCCGTGCGCTTCGCTTTCTCGTTTGACGCTGCATTGTCTTCACTCAATCTACCTAATGATTAATGACGGATGATCATCCTACCGACTAAGAACATAAAACGTAAACGTTTCCATTTCTTCGGACTCCACTTACGACTCCGTCGCTTACGTTCCGCTTATGATCTAATCAAAACCAAATCGTCGGAGTCGGAAGCAGAAGCGGAAGGATAAACCAGTCACAATGCACATTCCCGCGCTTTGTGATTGGTTTAGTTCTTCTGCTTCTGCTTGCGAATGCGACAACCTACAATTTTCACTTGATCGTTAACGCCGCAGTCGCTCTTTTCAGTAGATCATCAAGACCTACGCTTGTGATTACGACTCCGTCTCCGCGCTAGTGTAAGCCAGCATTTCTTTTTTCCACCCCCAGGACTAACACCAAATTTATAGCAAAATAGATCAAGTTGTGCAATCTACTTGCTATCATGTAGTCATCTTACCGGGTCCAAATACAGCGTGAACTCCAGCTTGATGTAGGAAATCATAGTCTTGGGGAGGAATCACACCGCCACACACGACAACGATATCGCTGCCAGAACAGAAAACACGGTGAAACACTAACAAGGTAGAGAAGGTGGGGGGCGGGGGGAGGGTGGGCGCAGTAAATGAAGCTTGCTTTGTCCCTAAAAATCGTGCCGCGAGATTATTAGGAAAACTGTTAAGAGAATACAACACACTTCGTCTAGTTCTCTTGCGGAGAAGTACCGTTTAATTATAAACGTTTGTCCTACGTAGCCACATGTTTGCCACTCTGCATTGTGTTTCAAATCGCCTAAACTAGAGAAGAAGATTCACTTCTTTATACGAGCTGCAAGGTTTTAATAAAACTACTTGAATATGATCACCTAATCTGCAAAAACTAAAGTTGTCCGTACCTTGAAAAGGGTAGTAGTCAGTTGCAAAGGAAATCACTGACAGGTTCATACATTACACCTCGCGCCTGAAGGGTAAGGTCGCTAAAGTCAGCTTACTCAAACTGCCTCCCTCTGCAACCCTATGGTTAGGTCGAAGACCCCCAAAATTGATCCTGCTGAGTTGTTCGGCGGTTCACTTATATCAGTTAATGCACAGGGGGGGGGGGGGGGGGGGGGGGGGGGGGGGGGGGGGCCCTTTGGGGATGGGCGGCCCTCCCCCTTTCCACTTTTTTTTTTTTTGGCAGTCAGCGCAGGAAGGGATGTTTTTTTTCCCGCACCCGCGGGGCCATGTCCCCCCCCAGTCACATTACCATCCTACCCGCGGCGGTGGCGAGTGGGGGCGCTCTGCCCACTCCTCACTCCCCCCCCTCCCCTTCCTGCACGGGCGTGCGTACTTGACCGCGCCCTCTGGGTTGGTTGTGTTGGGTTTGGGGGGGGGGTCGGGGGGGGGGGGGGGGGGGGGGGGGGGGGGGGGGGGTGGGAAGAGTGAGAGGGACTCCTTGAAGTATAGTGCGCCTTACCCTCTTCCCATTTTCTTCATTTCGGCGATCAGCTCAGGTAAGAGTGTTTTATGTCCAGCGGCCTGGGAGCTGATTCCCACCACATGTACATCTGCGTCCACCGCCTGCTGCGCCACTTCCTTGGGGGTCTGAGACGAGAAAAATGAGGCTCTTAACAAAGAAAGCTAACATTAGTCAACACACAAAGACCAATTATAGTTGAGACGGCTCAAAAAATATAAACTGCCCAGGGGAGCAGAGGCTTCCACATATGACGGGCAGAGTGCCAGGTAGATACGATTTCGGAGAAAAAGAAAGTTTTACAAGTGGCTTAATGTGGTACGAAGCTAAGGCTTCCCTGGTGTTATAAGGGCAGTCCTGTAATACTGTAAATGTTGATGAGTTAAAGGAGCTGTGTCACGAAATTCAGCCAAATCAGGTTATTGCAAAATGCCAGTTAAATTAAATGAAACATAAAAATAACCGCTTAAAACATTAAAGGAAGGTTAAAATAACATAACAGATACAACAGATGCCACGGATGGGCAAAACTGAAGAAGATTGAAACGGATTGAAATGAGGGTTTTTGAAAACTGTTCAGCCTAACAGTTTTTCAAAGTTTATCTCTGCTGTTTGCAACTTCAAAACTAATGCTCACGGGACATATTTGTCTGTCTCGAATCTCTGATTTTGTTATTTCCATACAATTTCCTTGCTAACTTTAAGTTCCATACCGATTGAGGGCGAGTAATTGGCAAAATTAAAAAAAATGAACTGGACTGCCGTGACACAGCCCCTTTAAGATCCTGATCACTGACCTGGAAAAGTGGTCCAATATCGACGTCAAATCCGAGATCAGCAAAACCAGTAGCGATCACCTTAGCGCCTCTGTCGTGTCCATCTTGGCCCATTTTAGCCACCAGTATTCTGGGACGACGGCCTTCCTGTTCCACAAAGGCCTTGGTTTGGAATAAGACACAAACGAGAAGAGAAAAAAATGTATTAGTACATTAAGGGTACGTTTTTTGTGACAGATGTCAAAATCGTTCAGCAATCTAGAGGTATACCTAACGGACAAAGAATACTGTGCTGCAATACAGTTGCAAACATGGACCAAAAGGATGTAAAATAACTCACCTCGACCTTTTTCATGCACTGGGTAATCTCATCTGATTCGCCAAACTCGGATTTGTAAGCACCACTGACCATGCGATCGCTGGCAACATGCCTTCCAACCACCTGTCATAAGTGATACGATGCAATGGAAGCATTAAAAATAATAACATTTATAATAATGATGATGATGATGATGATGTTGATGATGATGATAATCTTTGTAGAGGAAGTTCCCGTCACATGAAGTGATTTTCAGGAACGTCGTTACGAAGACAATTAATATTAAACTTACTACCATAAAAAGCATAAAAATTAAAATATTTCGCAAATATAAAAGGAAAAAGTGAAAATATTACAAAATAAAACACTTAAAAATTTAAAACGTTTTATGTAGCAATGTTAGACTCTACTTGCTCTTTGATGCTCATAGTGCGGTGCAATAAAAATACGTTTTTGGATTGAAATGTTATTATAATTTAAGTAGGTTCACACTTCGCGTTCTTCACTTAGGTATCGGGGTGAAAGTATAACGTGTGACAATTAAAATGAAAGCTATTGTGTAGAACTTTCCTGTGATACTATTTATTATATTATGGTGTTTCATCTTTTGTTGAAAGTGCGGTTAACATTTACTAACATTTAATAAGCGGTAATCTCCACTTTGAAACGTTTTTAACTTCTAAAGTTCATGTTGAACTCCTACCCTTTCCATTGCCTCGGTTATTTCACCCACTGTGCAACGAACTCTTGCAGCCTAAAACAGAAAATTCATACCATCGGTTGTTCAACACGTTGAAATTAAACTTCTTTATAACTTCGGTTAAACATTTGGGAATTCTTAATTCTCGAACCTTGCTTCTAAACGCTAAGATTTCCCAGCACAAGACCGATGTAACATGTTGTAAATTAATTTGAAAATAAACTCTCAGTTTGATACCTTGATGGAAAGATCAAGAAGGTTGCCTTCTCCAGTTTTGCAGCATTCAGAAATTGCATCCATAGCACTTTTCACCTGAAGGAGTTTTGAATTAAATCACTCACAAACGTCACATAAGAGTTATAGTTTATAATACCAGGTTTAAGTCTCGAACATTACCATAGACAAACGTGAGATCAACTACATGAACAGATTGAAGTGCCTTTACCTCGTCTGGATTTCGTGTTTCTTTAATTCGTCTAAGTTTTTCCACCTGAAACGGAAAACAAAAAGTCAGGATAAGGTTACACCGCAAAACAATCGTATTTTCGCAGTGGAGAAACAATAGGTAAAATCAGGGGTTGAAACAGACGGCGAGAGTAGAAAGAGACTAATAAGGAGGTGAGAGTCTCGCCCGTTCACACTCAAGAATTGCCGCTTACGGTGTTTTGCGTGAGACTGGGAAGAGCTTACGGAGGTGTGAGGCTCATCCGTTGACACACGAGAATTCACACGCACGGTTCTTCGCGCGAGACTGGGAAGAGCCTTCAGAAGTGTTAGTTTCGCACGTGTACGGTCAAAAATTCACGCTTATGGTTTTTCGCGCTATGTGTGCAGCAATTTGAAGTTTAAAGTTCAAGAATTAACTGTCTTGAAGTCTTTTTTTATGACAGGTGTGTTTATAGTAACGCTTTGCAATCTCTTTTAAACAAATATAAACTTAAAGATAACATAGAGCAAAAATATCTCCATTACAACTTCGCCCTTCGGTCGGCCTTTGCGTCGGCATTCCGAATTACGGACTAACTCAGAGTCTAATAAAGAGTGAAGGAGAGGCATTGTAAAGATCACATCCAGCACATTAGGAGGAAGAGTAAGGAGGTTTAGGTTGGCTGAAGTTGTAAGGACAAAATACTTGACTTTGTCTCCAAAACAAAATTAAAAGGATTAATCTCTAACCTGTTGTTCTCGAACTTTGGTGTTGTCCACAACAAGCACGTCAATGGCTTCTTCCTTCTCCAAGCGATATTTGTTGACACCAACAATTGTTTCTGATGTAACAAACAGACAATTGTGTTATGACCAAAAGCAAGTTGAGAAGCGAATATTACGGCAACCAGCTTAATGCAACACAATCGGGTTAGCTGAATTATCTGAACGTGTGATGATGATGATGATTATTATTATTCGTGCCCCTTTAACCCTTTCACTCCCAATAGTAGCAAACCGAAAAATTCACAGAAAATTTAAACTCCTTTTTGCGAAATCCCAAGAAATAAAGGTACCATGCTAAACTTCCGCCAAAAGGTTTAATTTGAAGAATAACAATTTCGTCTATAGATTTAAAAGTAAGAGTGACAATCTCCACTAAAGTGGCTTTTAAATGGTTTAAGTAAATAAACATTGAGAGACTACAAAATGCTTGTAACAAACTTGTAAATTATGTCATAGTGCACTAAGGGTGAAACCCCTTCCTGGATGAACTGACATATTCCAGACGTTTTGAGGTTTCTGCCTTTTGTAAGGGGAAGGTGGCTCCCCGAGTTTGTTGCAGGTGGGAGATTTTTATGTAGAGAAATAAACAGCTTAGGCGGGCATTTCAACCACGTTTCCTTGAGGATGCCTATATACCGAGCCAGGACTTCGAGCCAGGACTCGACGCAGGACTCGACAATTTTTCGCTTTCCCGCCATTTTCACCTCCTGCAAGTCACATGACCATGAAGAGGAGGGTTTTCGTGGCAATCATGGAAGGTAAGCTGTAGTTAGGGTTAGGGTTAGAGTTCTGCCTCGTATTAGGGTTAGGGTTAGGTTACGGTTAGGGTTAAGGTGAGGGCCGGTTACGAGTCCTTTTTTACTTTTATTTTATTTCATTTTTGTTTATTTGTTTATTTATTAATTTATTATTATTATTTTTTGCTTACAGAAAAATTAGAAAAGTCCTAACTGGAGTCCTGGCTCTGATGTTAGTTTAGCTCCGTTTCTTCGACTTATATCAAGATGGAAAAGGCGGGAAAAAAATAAAGAGTTAAGATTATTTGAGAGTGAAAAGTTGAGGTTCCGGCCACCCTCAAATTGTTTAACCCGAGCGTTACCGGCTACTCTCGCTTTTTTCTCCTCTAACCTGAGCCAGAGTCAATCCTGGCCTGACGCTTGGCTGCACATTCTTCGATCCTTAGTTTTGGCATTCCTGCTGCAACTGCTTTAGCCATGCCTCCTAACTCTTCAACCTAAAAAAAAAGAGTAGAAATGTGACTGGAATATCAATTAACGCAGTTTCTGGGATAGCCCGAGAAAAAAGTCAACATTTCGCGACGCAATCACTGGTTTCGTCTTGCGAAATGACGTCTGAGGAACGAGCGCAGATACCCGGATCTGAGTCGTGCTTTTCATTGGTCGTGCCGTGTGGCAAAATTGCTTCAACCAATCAGATGGAAAACGGGGTAATGTCGCGTCATCAGTATGGAATTTCTCCGCTCGTTCCTCACACGAAATTTCGCGGGGAAACCACTGGTAGCGTCGCAAAATTTCGGCTGTTTTCTCAGGCTTTGTTTTGGACAATAAACAGTCCCTTAATTCAGATATCAGAGAGACCAAACTACGCAGGCGCAAGAAAAAAAACACCTCTCGTGACACAATTGTTACACATATGATTACTCGCATGTATCACTTGCTTTGCTGTCTATGAGAAGAAATAGAAACTAACCGAGCTAAAATGCTACCTGAGTACATAGATGACTAAAAACGTGGAAAGTAACCAGGTGTAGAATAGGAGTGCTTTTTTGGAATGTAATGTTAATAAAAACCATGCTTAAACATGTCTACGAACATGTCTTTCACCGTCAAAACAAACTTAACGTTATCACTCCCAAGTTTATACACCCGAATTCTAGATGAGCTGGCATTTTCGTCCCATAATTCCTAATGGTTTTAAATTCAAGCAAACTCCTGGTCTTACCTCATTAATGACTTTAAGTCCTTCTTCATAAATCTCATTAGTCAGGCTTTCCATCATAAACGAACCACCCCAAGGATCTGCAACCTAAATATATTTATTCCAGTTTAGGAAGATTTGAAAATATGTTACGATAAATTACCAGGTACATGTACAGTTGAAGATCAGGATAGCGGACAGCTCAACCTACATGTAGAACCGCGTTGAAAAAAGGAAAACTCTACTAACACTGATATAAATTCTGTATTTTTACATTCTGTGAGCGGTTATTCATATATAAAGCGGACGCGGACGTTAGAGACGCTTCGATATACCGGTTCCGCGCAGGTCTATAGGTAAATAGACAGGGCTGTCATTAAGAGGCGGGGGCCGGGAATTTCCTTCGGCTCGGCTACTATAAACGTGGCCCCTGGCTACTTTCATAGGAAAATAGAACCAAAAGAAACCCCTAGGTGTTTGATTCCCAACCTACTTGTTGTATTTACCCGGCAACTTGAAATCTTGGTGACAGCCCTGATAGACCCTTCCACGGTTTTTCTCAGCTTTTGACATGGACAAGTTAGAGAAAATCCATCGCCTCCGCTGGAAAGAGCGCCTTTAACTTGGTAAAATTGCCAAGTTTGAAAGCTTTTTGTTGAAAACTAACGAAGATATACCTCCTCAAAGTCGCGAAATTTCACGGACGTTTGTGGCCCGCAATGTGGCGGCACAAACTTGCCCCCTCCCCCCCCCACCCCCCCACCACACATTCTTCTGTAACTTTTCGTAGCTTTGCGGAGCTTTACCTTCGCACGCTTGAGACGCATCACTTTCAAACTAATTTCAAGGCGCTCTTTCCAGTGGTGTCGACGGATTTTCCCGAACTTATACATGTCAAAAGTTAAAAAACCGTTACCCATACCCGTAGATGAGCGTAGACCGGGAAGAACGGTGATTCTGGTTTCTTTTGTCAAAGGGGCGTTTTAATAGGATTTTGAAAAATTCTACGAGAGCTTTGAAACAGTTGGCCCAACTTTTTCAAGTTTTAGATAATGTCCATCCTTGCCACCCTTTGCAAAAGACGACAGGAAACAGTTCCAATACCTAATACAGCCTTGAATAACAAAACTGGTCTATTACTGGAATTCAATTGATGCGAAAAAAAAACGCTAGATAGCTTTTTAAAAAGATAGCAAATAGCGTGACATGGCCCTTTTAACAACGTCTTGGATCTCTTTGGTCCCAGCTTACGGGAGCTTTGACGTTGGTAAAGTCAGCAATACTTAAAAATCACCTTAGGTATTCCTGACTCCTCTTGAAGTATGATCTGAGTATTACGAGCAATCCTTGCACTAAAGCGAGTTGGTAGTGCCAGAGCCTCATCAAATGAGTTGGTATGGAGGGACTGGGTACCACCAAACACTGCAGCCATAGCCTCTATTGTTGTTCTGATAATGTTATTGTAGGGGTCCTACACACAATAATAAAAAAAAAACAAGAAAACAAAATTAATCTAAAACCTAGTGTATCCATGGTAGGTTTTATGAGACAAGTTTCTGTGGGAGTTGGCTAAACAAATCACTTGTATAAAAATATTTCAAAACCGACTGTTAAGCACCATCTCCATGTTACAAATTGTCTTAAAACATGAACATACATAATTTTATTTAACACTCTTTTACCTGCTCAGTAAGGGACCACCCAGAGGTTTGTGAGTGAGTTCTCAACATACATGATTTCAGATTCTTTGGCTTAAAGTTCTTTTCAATTTGGTGAGCCCAAAGTCTGCGTGCTGCTCTCATCTTTGCTATTTCCATGTAGAAATTCATTCCAACGGCCCAGAAGAATGAAAGCCGTGGTGCAAAGCTGTCAATGTTCAGACCTGCTTTAAGACCTTAGATAGCCAAAAAAAAGAACACGTTTAAAAGGTTAAAGTCACCATCAGCATCCACTGGTCTCACAAATACAACATCCCTATTTCTGGGGTTTCATAACAGAGCACAGACAATTAACATAAAGACTGCAAGCAGTCTCTAATTTTCCTTTTGAGTCACTGTAGATCAAGAACAAGTGTGAGGGGCAAGCAGCAAAGCCACAAGGAACGACGGCAAAAGCCTTTTCATCAAAGCTTCTTTTTACCATTAATTTGCATAATTTTAGTTTTTGCTCGTCGTACGTGGCTTCGAGGTAAGAAGAACAACCGCTCACAGTCTAAATATTGCAAAGTTCCATAACCAAAGTAGTAGGAAGTAGAGGCCTAAATTTCAGTAGTTTTTGTTTATCCCATACCTGTTCTACAGTACTCTAATCCATCAGCTAAAGTGAAAGCCATTTCTAACACTGCATCAGCTCCAGCTTCTTGCATGTGGTAACCAGAGATTGAAATACTGTTGTATTTAGGCATATTCTAAAAACACAACCAGAGTGGCACTCAGAATAGCATTGAATTTTAATAAATCAATATTATATTGCAGTTAGTCACAATTAATTTACACCAGTTTCCGTGTTTTCACATACACACCCAGTTACACTTCAAAACACCTCTTGAATTCTATGCTCGTGACTAAATTACAACATTGTCAGAACACAACAGAACAGCTGTAACAGGTCAAAATTACATTCAGCTTAACACTTTTTAACTTACACACGTAGGTTGATTCTCTGTTTTCTCTGTCTTCCAACCTTGACTATTCATGAATTAGGGCTAGGAGACAAGGAAATTGAGAATCAACCTAGGTTAAAAAATTTTAACCTGGATTTAATTTTGACCTGTAACATATCCAAGCGCTTATATTTTCGATGTTTACTTGTAGTTGGGCAAGATTTTTTCCCTTATAGCAGCCATCCAACCCTTACATCTCTAGTGGCCACTGTTTTAAGAGAACAATTCTTGTAAGCAGCCGGCTTCAGCAATGGACACCTTTTTTGGGTCCCTACAGTGTCAGCTTACGAGAGCTTAGACTGCATGTCTTTCTTACTAAAAGAACATAATCTTAAAGCAGCAATGTGAAAAACTGCTCAAGTTACAAATTCATAAATACCTTGGATGTGTAAGAGAAGATATCACCAATAAGCTTCATGGAAGGCGCCGGTGGAAAGATGTACGTGTTACGCACCATGAATTCCTTTAGAATGTCATTTTGAATAGTCCCAGATAACTGCTCTTGTTTTACGCCCTAAAAAACAGTCGCAGAGTTGTTAAATTGCTTTTATTATGAAAATTTTTACACACATTAATTTTATAGCAACAACAGTAAAGTGAATGTAGATTGGAGTTATTGACCCCGCATGACCTTTTTCCTTGTGGTAAGGCTGGGAGGAGGAGGTTGTGGAGACCAGTACAGGAAAGGCTTGAGAAGGATCCAGGCCTTATTTCAGAAGGATAGTATTTATTTTGCTATGCACACATTAAAGCAAACATGAAAGAGATGGTTATTCAGTCAGTGACACAGGCAGCTCAGAATAAAAAGTCTGAGTACTCCCATTAGGTGTCAAACCTATGACCCTGGGCAGGGGCACTCCTGTATTTGGCCTAAACAATACATGTATGTGCCACTGAACAGGGTATGGTTTTCAGGGTCTTGAGTATTAAACAGGGTATACAATTTCACTACTAAGCATCTTGAACAGGGTGTCTTTTTGGACTGGAAGCCTTTCAAAGAGCATGGAGACTTGCGATGAGCAGTCTATATTTGCAATGCGAATAATGTTTTTCCTAAATATCTATTTCCAAGATTTTAGTGTAAAAAATTACTTAATTCCGTATGTAAAACAAGACAAACCAGGGTCAGAAATTAGTGTCTCCTGTCTTAAACAGGGAGGCCAAATGAGAAGGCCTTGGCAGCACAGGTCTGCCCAAAGTTCCCTTGACTGCCTTCCCACCCCCTCGGCCTCTCGTTACTTGTCCAGATGTTCTAGATGTACCACTAAGTAGCAGTAGACTCATGGGAGCTGCTGTAAGGCCATTGAAACAATGCATACAAATCAGTACATGTAGTTGGATATTTTAGGCAAGTACCCTCTTGGGATTATTACTTAAACTGTACTTAATGAGATAATGGTTTTATCATTGCTGGTTAAGCGTAAATCAGTGCAAGTTTTATCAGGCATTTGTATGCTATATGTCTTGCTGTCCATGCTAACAAAAATGTACTTACAGTTAAAAAGCAAAGTTATTAAGAACCATTGATATTGACTGATATATCACCTGTTCTTCTGCAGCAACAATGTACATGGCCAAGACCGGTAACACAGCACCATTCATTGTCATTGACACTGACATTTTTTCCAAAGGTATACCATCAAATAACATCTACAGTATAGAAGAAGAGTAAAGGATACAAAATGACTTTTCACCAACTTGTAATAAAAATTATCATTACACTTCAAACTAACCAACACCTCAACTTACCAACCCACAATGGAGGGACTGTTATAGACCACTTTCTTTGACTTAGCAATCGGTGAAAACAAGTGCATGCAGTTTTGGTGTGATTGAGTAAACAGCATATACATGTAGAGAGGAGAAGTGTGAAGTCACAACATAATCATATTTGTAAAATAATGGGATTGGTTAGCATGTTCAGAAAGAACAAGATGAAAAAAGCCCCTTTGCTAAAAAGCAGCTCGTTAGTGCAAATTGGTGAGGAGATATATATAAGCACCAGTTTGCTTTGATGACTCTATACAAAGCTAGCCCTCTAAAATTGGCTAGGATCATAACATTAATGATCCGACAGGCATATTTTAGGAGGGTTTATATAGGGTCATCAGAGCATAACGCTGCTTACTTCTCCTCACCAATTTGCACTAACGAGCTAAGTTTTGGCAAGGGAGCTTTATTCACCTTGTCCTTTTTGAATATAGTAGCCCATCCCATAATTTCACAAATTTAGTTTTTTGCGACTTCATTCCTTCTCTTCCGTAGTACACCTTGGTACCACCCTTGACACGTCTGCACCTACTATTTCTTTCGCAATGGTAAAATTACTGTTCTGACAGAATTTTACCTTCATGTCCTCAACAGAATCCACTGCAACACCAGCCATTCCCACATCACCATGAACTCTGGGATTGTCAGAATCATACCTATGGTAAACAAAATAAAAAAACAACCACAACATTGTTTTCACTATTCAACTTCAAGGTCTGGATCTGCCACTGTACATGTAGAGTGGTGAAATTCGAGACTTTGTGAGACTGTGAGACACTGGTTTCATAATTCCAGACTCCAAGATGAAAAATCACCCAAAAATGGGACCAAGATTTAAACACTTCCAAGATTTTGAGACTAGGCCAAAATTTTCTGAGACCCAAATTTTTCAAGGAACCATTTTATACCAGTAAGCAGTTTCGCATTTTGTTTTCTAGACGGTAACCGGTCAATAATCCAGGGGTCAATAGTTACAGTGTAAATAAATCTATAATTTTGTCCATTAAACTGCAGAGGGTCTCATTTGCCTAAACAAAACACAGTCAATGTCCTTACCCTCGATGGGTGGCTAAATCAAATGCAACACTGAGACCTTGTTGACCAGCTTTGATGTTGTCACGATAAAACTTGTTGCTTTCTTCAACAGTACTGAATCCTGCATACTGTTAAAAATAATGTGTAAATCCATGAATTGCATACATTTGAACATGTCAGCATGTACTGGTAACTTCATTGTGCACTAACTACAATGTAATTCACATTGTTTTATAAAAGACAAAATTATTATGACATGACTGCACACAAATCCTTCTAAATTCGACTTGGTTCTTAACGTTATGAACAAGGGCAAAATTAGAAGGATTTGTATGGAGTCATCAAAGCATAACTGAGCTAGTTTAAATGCTAGTTTTTGGTAAGTAGGCCTTTTGGATGTTTTTCTTTCAGAATATCACAACAAATCCCATAATGTCACAAATTTAATTTCTATGATGTCGTCACTTTAGAACCCTATTACAGACAGTGTTCCACCAGAGCAGGGAAGCCAGTAGGACATTTGAGAAAATGGGATTCTACACTTGTTTTGCCGCATGCAATAAAAATTAAATTACAGAAATGAATACCAAAAGTACCATAAATTAAGTACAATGACTACATAATACATGGGCAACCTTTACTGAAAGCCAAGGTCTCACATGAGCAAGGCTACACTGGTACACTGTAATGCTGGGTTAGCAGGATTGCTTTATCTTCTTCTTTGTGAGTTCTGTGACAATGGGTCTCATGGTTTTCAAAAAAGGCTGCAATATTTATAATTTAACACACCTGTCTAATGGTCCAAGGTCGGTTGGTATACATAGTTGGGTAGGGACCCCGTGTAAAGGGAAACTTTCCAGGAATCTCTTCTTCTTCATGCTGAGTGTCAGTCCTGGTGTAAACAGGCTTGATGTCAATGCCCTAAAAGATAACAGGGAATACTAATCATAATAATAATAATTATATTTTATTATTGTATATTCAAGAGAAGATAAAAATGTCTAAAAGTCAAATTTTTTTCTTGACAATTATTTCTCTTATTCTTGTGATTTTTATGTTTGATTAATATGAAGTGACTTTTAAATCCCCATGGATTTAAAAAATACTAGAAAAACGTGTTATGTCTACTGAGAGACAACAAAGGTTAAGGTAACCTTCAAGTGCCACAAATAACAGTCATGGCCTTGAGCACACCAGGTGGAGTGGGGAAAACTGTGATTGCCTGCTCTGCATTTGAAAGATAATGATCTGATGATGTAAGATTTCATGTTATAAGGTTCTTTACCTCTGGTGTGTGCCATGTCAGTTTCTTCGCAGGATCAGCACCTTTCAGTTGTTTCTTCGCCAATTCATTCCATTCTGGATGCAGTGGTTCTCGGTGAAGAAAGCGCTGTGCTGCTACCTAGAGGTGACATCACATATACAACACTCTTAATAATCAGAGCTGTCAATAGTAGCTGAGAACCAGCTGTTTTAGCTGGCTGCTGCAATAAAATCAGCAGGTAACTCTAATGTAAAAATTCAGACACACATAACAAAATAATACAGGATAATTTTTCGGATAAATGACCATTTACTTTCCCTGAGAGACTAGCCATGTAAGTCAGCAACTAAATTGTTGTTAATAATTTCAAGGCCAAACATGGTGATTATGTTTACAATAATGTTAACACTCCTTACATTTGTGGATTATTTACATTTCTGTATTGGATGAAATTCAACAGTGACATGTAGACTTTCTGATATTTTGAGTAAAACACAAAATGGTTTTAAGTTGAGATGTGGTGTGTACCACACCTACCCCACCATAACATGGCTTAATAAAAAAGGTGTAATGTATGATTACCAGAAATTATTTATACTACAAAGCACTGGTTTTCGCTAGTGACGGAGTCAGAGTCAGAGTGGTAAACAGAGTCATAAGAGGGCTTATGAAAATCAAAAATCCTAGTCGTAAGCAGAGTCATAAACATGACGGAATCGGAGTCGGAAGAACCAGAATGTTTCCATTTTCTTCTGACTCCGCTTATAACTCCGTTGCTTACGATTTGGTGAAAACCGGATTGTTGGAGTTGGAAGCAGAAGCAGAAGGATGAAACAATCACAATGCACATTCCCACGCTATATGACTCGGGGTTTAGCTCTTCTGTCTCTGACTTGTCTTGTGACTCCGAAATCCTAGTTTTGTAAATGACAGAGTTGTAAGCAGAATCAGAATGCTGTTTTCACTAGATCATAAAGTTCTAAGTTTCTGATTACAACTCTGACTCCGACTCCATCACTACTAAAAACCAACCTTAAAACCCTGCAATTGCACTTTACCACCACATAGTTGAGGACACAATGGCACAGTTACCCTTAACTCTCTATTAGTAATTTTTTAACTTGTTTACCCAAGGAGCACTTAGGAGTTCTTAAGAACTCGTTAAAACATGTTCGTGCGTTCCAGATCGAATTGGAATTTGGAAGTATTGGTTTTTAAGGAGAGGGGAAAACTGGAGTACCCGGAGAAAAACCTCTCGGAACAACAAACTCAACCCACATATGGCGTCGATGCCAGGATTCCAACCCGGGCCACATTGGTGGGAGGCGAGTGCTCTCACCACTGCGCCATCCTTGCTCCATATATGAGAAGTTTTCCCATTTTTTAACCAAATTCTTATATAATAATAAAAATTCCAGGACGCAATAAGTCTTTAAATCGGTTTTTAGAAGGCGAAGAGAGAAAGGCTTGTTCAAGCTATGTGTACATCAATACTGTGAAGATAGTAAACACAAGCAAGCTTTGAATAACAGAGAAACAGCTGAGGGAAAATTAGCTGAAAATTACAAGGCATGTGAACGGTCACGTCTCGGATAACCAGATTATTTCTCGAGAAAAATTGCTATGGTAGTTTACCTGGTATGCAGCTGATAGCGGACTGAAAAGGAGTTTGCTCTTCAACCTAGCACAAGTTAACATATCAGAAATTATAAACGAGAAAAATGAATACTTCAAACTCCAACTTTTGTTGCCCTTCTGCAAAAGTGACCTTTACATGATGTACGTGAAAGGTGAGGGTAGTTACTGCTGACCACCAGTCACTCTGTGTGCCTTTGCTGTAACGCAATGTCACTCAGTCATGCAGTCACGCAGCAATTTCACGCGGCAGGAGAATTTCTGCGGGTAGGCAGGAGCCTATTACTAATAGTTTTTAGAGCTCCTGCCATTTTTTAACTCACTATATCATGAACGCTTCGGATATGAGCGGTTACATCTACCAGCTCCCAGCTGGTAGTATTGTATCCGCCCTGTTGCGTAGCGTAGCAAGTGTTTCCGCTGGTGCGATCATCCCAATTTAATTAAAGGGGGAGACCGAATTGGAATCTCCAACACTGCAAACTCTAACAACCCCCGCACAGTTGAAACATGAAATAATTTGTAGAGCGCAATTCACGAAAGAGATTCTTTCCTTTAACCGGCGGTTAAGAGGCTAGCGCTCAAAACGTCAACTTTTAATAAACGATTTTAACGCAGAATTGACCAGAAACAACAATATCCTGTTTCATAAATTCTGCTGAAAAAATTGTACGATTTTACTCCCCACCTGGACACAGCGCCAGTCTTTCTTTTGAAGCTTACCCTTTCAAAAAAGAGAAAAGGTAAGGCCTGTTTCAAATTAAACGTCGTGCTACTTAAGCTGGCTTGACTGTAGCTCCGGACTGCAGCACGGCATTAGCCCCACTTGGTTTCAGACGTCGAATTCCATTCAGTCGAATAGAACGACTGTTGCCGAAAACAAAACACAAAAATAAGGACACGGTTTAGCAAATTTTTAAATGTATTCTAATGTATTTATAATTTATGAATTGAGTTCGGCACGGCGGTAGCACGACGTTTGAAACCGGCCCAAGTCAAGGTACTGCCGTGAAGTACGGCAAGGCTTGCCGTGCTACACGGCAGTAGCACGACTTGGTTTCAAACGTCGCGCTACTGCCGTGCTAAATTAAAGTCGAATTTAATTCAATCAATTGAGTTCAGCACGGCAGTGGCACAAAGTTTGAAACGGGCCTAACTTTAGCTCCTTTGAAAAAAAAAATCAATGTAGCTGATTTCCAACCGAGCTCTGTATTCTCTTTGAACTCAAGGAACAAAAGAATAGAACTAAAATGTATGCCCTGATCCAGGCATTCTAGCGGTGGTAGCCTGCGTATAAAGGGGTAGGGGATCGGGAGAAAAAGGGAGGGAGATTTCTTTTCTTTCATTTACCCTT
Organism: Porites evermanni; assembly: GCA_942486025.1. Taxonomy (NCBI): domain Eukaryota; kingdom Metazoa; phylum Cnidaria; class Anthozoa; order Scleractinia; family Poritidae; genus Porites; species Porites evermanni. Next base: position 97,751 of record CALNXI010000925.1, on the reverse strand, counting down.
TCGCCTCCTCGTCCTCCCCCGCCCCTTCTTAAGCCTGTCACGCATGACATGGAGGAGAAGGTGCAAAGAGAACGCAACAGGAAAATACGGTGAGGGGTAGGCCAGGCCGGGAAACAGTAGAACAAGCAGCATTCATGATATGCATGTTCGGCGGCGGAAAGGACTCAACAATAAAAACAACAATTTACTAAGGTACATCCAATGAGTTTCATGGCATTATATACCCAAAAAACAATAATAATAGCTAATGGTAAAGGGACGAAATGAATAAAACAAGGTCACAGGTGTACATCATTTTGTCTGATCACAGGACAAATTTCCATTTCTGTGAGCTGTTTTTAAGGAGAATGGCAACTTAGCCTGTGAACAGGCTCTCTGTTCGTGGGGGTGAAAAATCCCTCTCCTCGCGATTTTGTCACCCTCTCCCCAAACAGAGAGCCCGTCAACTCACACAATCCATCTTTGTGTCTTGTTCAGACCCTTTCCGTTTTTGTTCGTATATGTAGTACAGGGTTTTCAACTGTTTTGTAAAGTAGCGGACATACTTCTGAAAGCACCGGACGTGAATGTTTTCTTGGCGCCGTAAGGCGCCTCGCGAGCGCCGAAGGCGCAAGCACCTAGGGGGGTCTGGGGGCATGCTCCCCCACGAAATTTTTAAAATAGAATACTCAGAAACGCCATTTCCAGCGTTTCTGGAACCAAGGAAACAGTTTCCTAGGCAATGCTGGCGCTCACTAAAATTCTCTTTAAAAAGTAAATTACTGAATGAAAATGGTCTTGCATCAGCTCCAGCTTCTTGCATGTGGTAACCAGAGATTGAAATACTGTTGTATTTAGGCATATTCTAAAAACACAACCAGAGTGGCACTCAGAATAGCATTGAATTTTAATAAATCAATATTATATTGCAGTTAGTCACAATTAATTTACACCAGTTTCCGTGTTTTCACATACACACCCAGTTACACTTCAAAACACCTCTTGAATTCTATGCTCGTGACTAAATTACAACATTGTCAGAACACAACAGAACAGCTGTAACAGGTCAAAATTACATTCAGCTTAACACTTTTTAACTTACACACGTAGGTTGATTCTCTGTTTTCTCTGTCTTCCAACCTTGACTATTCATGAATTAGGGCTAGGAGACAAGGAAATTGAGAATCAACCTAGGTTAAAAAATTTTAACCTGGATTTAATTTTGACCTGTAACATATCCAAGCGCTTATATTTTCGATGTTTACTTGTAGTTGGGCAAGATTTTTTCCCTTATAGCAGCCATCCAACCCTTACATCTCTAGTGGCCACTGTTTTAAGAGAACAATTCTTGTAAGCAGCCGGCTTCAGCAATGGACACCTTTTTTGGGTCCCTACAGTGTCAGCTTACGAGAGCTTAGACTGCATGTCTTTCTTACTAAAAGAACATAATCTTAAAGCAGCAATGTGAAAAACTGCTCAAGTTACAAATTCATAAATACCTTGGATGTGTAAGAGAAGATATCACCAATAAGCTTCATGGAAGGCGCAGGTGGAAAGATGTACGTGTTACGCACCATGAATTCCTTTAGAATGTCATTTTGAATAGTCCCAGATAACTGCTCTTGTTTTACGCCCTAAAAAACAGTCGCAGCGTTGTTAAATTGCTTTTATTATGAAAATTTTTACACACATTAATTTTATAGCGACAACAGTAAAGTGAATGTAGATTGGGGTTATTGACCCTGCATGACCTTTTTCCTTGTGGTAAGGCTGGGAGGAGGAGGTTGTGGAGACCAGTACAGGAAAGGCTTGAGAAGGATCCAGGCCTTATTTCAGAAGGATAGTATTTTTTTTGCTATGCACACATTGAAGCAAACGTGAAAGAGATGGTTATTCAGTCAGTGACACAGGTAGCTCAGAAGAAAAAGTCTGAGTACTCGGTAATCCACAGTTTGGATACTGGGACCCGTCCCCGTGAGGACATAAACCGGATTTGTTATGTACATACACGGTGACTTGTCCCATACCAAAAGTCCCAGAACTCATAATTTGTGGGTATACAATTTCACTTCTAAGCATCTTGAACAGGGTGTCTTTTTGGACTGGAAGCCTCTCAAAGAGCATGGAGACTTGCGATGAGCGGTCTACATTTGCAATACAAATAATTTTTTTCCTAAATATCTATTTCCAAGATTTAAGTGTAAAAAATTACTTAATTCTGCATGCAAAACAAAACAAATCAGGCACAGAAAGTAGTGTCTCCTGTCTTAAACAGGGTTGCAAAATGAGCAATTTTTGTCTTAAACAGGGTCAGGGTTTGAAGACTTTGGCAGAAAAGGAGTATTGGTTCTTGCTAGATTTGTTATTTTTGCGATTTTTGCGATATTTGTAAGTGATTTTCTTACATAATTTTTTCTCAATTATTTCTTTTGCAACAATTGCGAAAGCAATTTGCTAGCAAATTTTTGCTAACAAGATCGATCCTGGACATAAGTGCAGAAAAGGTCTACCCTGGCCTCTGATTACTTGTCCAGATGTTCTAGATGTACCACTAAGTAGCAGTAGACTCATGGGAGCTACTGTAAGGCCATTGAAACAATGCGTACAAATCTGTACATGTAGTTGGATATTTTAGGCAAGTACCCTCTTGGGATTATTACTTAAAGTGTACTTAATGAGATAATGGTTTTATCACTGCTGGTTAAGCGTAAATCAGCGCAAGTTTTATCAGGAATTTGTATGCTATATGTCTTGCTGTCCATGCTCACAAAAATGTACTTACAGTAAAAAAGCAAAGTTTTTAAGAACCATTGATATTAGCCTGCGTAGCAAGCGTTTCCGCAAGAGTTTGTCGAGAAACTTGGGACGAGAGCAAAAAAAAAGTGGAAACGCTTGCTATGCAGGGTACATTGATATTGACTGATATATAACCTGTTCTTCTGCAGCAACAATGTACATGGCCAAGACTGGTAACACAGCACCATTCATTGTCATTGACACTGACATTTTTTCCAAAGGTATGCCATCAAATAGCATCTACAGTATAGAAGAAGAGTAAAGGATACAAAATGACCTTTCACTAACTTGTAATAAAAATAATCATTACACTTCAAACTAACCCAACACCTCAACTTACCAACCCACAATCGAGGGACTTTCACTGACTTAGCAATCATTGAAAACAAGTGCATGCAGTTTTGGTGTGATTTAGTAAACAGCATGTACATGTAGAGAGGAGAAGTGTGAAGTCACAACATTTAAGCAGTTATTTTATAAAATAACTTTCCCGAGAAAAAAACGCAAAACTCTTTGTATGGCTCTGATTAAAAGAAAAATTCTTACCAGTCGCAAAATCTTGTCCACGAAGTCTTGCATGTGTAATCAGTTCTTGTTTTGCAAAAAGATGCTTTGCAAAATACGGATTTTTCTCGCTTAAAACGGTCAGCTTAAGCGAAGAAAAATGTACACACCTTCTTTGTAACGATTTTCCAAGTTTCAGCGGACGAAGGAATGGGTAAATAAAGTAAACTTTTTGAGTTTTGAACTCGAAGACTTTTTCAAATTTGTGCTTGCATGATTAGCGCGCGAAAAACCAAACAACTTGACGCCACAACCATGTTTACATACTCTCATGCAAACACTCCTCTCGGCCAATCAGAGCGTGCGTACTATCTTAGTTATTTTATAAAATCATATTTGTAACATTATGGGATTGATTAGCATATTCAGAAAGAACAAGATGAAAAAAGCCTGTTTGCTAAAAAGCAGCTTGTTAGTGCAAAATGGCGAGGAGATATATATAAGCACCAGTTTGCTTTGATGACTCCATACAAAGCCCTCTAAAATTGGCTAGGATCATAACATTAATGATCCAGGCATATTTTAGGAGGGTTTATATAGGGTCATCAGAGCATAACGCTGCTTACTTCTCCTCACCAATTTGCACTAACAAGTTAAGTTTTGGCAAGGGAACTTTATGCAACTTGTCCTTTCTGAATATAGTAGCCCATCCCATAATTTCACAAATTTAGTTTTTTTTAGCGACATCATTCCTTCTCTTCCTTATTACACCCTGGTACCACCCTTGACACGTCTACACCTACTATTTCTTTCTCAATGGTATAATTACTGTTCTGACAGAATTTTACCTTCATGTCCTCAACAGAATCCACTGCAACACCAGCCATTCCAACATCACCATGAACTCTGGGATTGTCAGAATCATACCTATGGTAAAC